>PVKA01006750.1:16385-81801 GCA_004027165.1 Ctenomys sociabilis | reverse complement strand
TCCTTCCTTCCTTCCTTCCTTCCTTCCTTCCTTCCTCCTCCTTTCCTCCCTCCCTCCCTCCCTCCCGTCTGTCCCTCCCCATTCCTCCCTCCCTCCCTTCCTCTCTCCTCCCCTCCTTCCGTCCCTTCCTTCTTTCACTGACTATCAAAGAATGAACCTAGGGCCTGCACTGACCTATATCCTCAGCTCTTTTTTATTTTTCATTTTTAGACAGGGCTCTCCCTAAGTTGTCAGCCTACTCAGGCAAAGCTCAAACTTGCAGTCAATCTGTTTCAGCTTCCCAGAGCACTGGAGTTACATGGTGGTGTGTACACCACCATGGCCAGCTTGGCTTTATTCTTGGTGAGGAATCCCCTGAGCTTTTTACTCCCAACAGCCTTGATTAGTGAGCATACATGCTTTCTCTAATCCAACCAAAGCACAATTCTGACTCAAAAGATTGAGGAGGTGTCTCCATGCCTTGTGTAAGTTTTGCAAATTGATCACATCCCTTTTCCCCAGTTGGGCCTCATGTGTACACACCACTCTGCAAACTTGATGTTAATTGCTTTGTTAAGAGTAGGTCAAGTGTGCTGTCACTTCTCTCTGATTATGTTTTTCCTGGAGCTTTTTAGTATCCAAACTTGTCTTGCTCTATCACACACAATTGATGTTATACATGATCAGCAAATTAACACACTGCCCAGCTATTTCCTGTGGTTATTAGGCTGTCTGATTGGAGCTGCTCTAAACTTCAGCAGTTTAGAGTAAGAGTAACCTGAAAAATAGTTTTGAAAAATCGAATTAAATGATTTGACAAATCAAAGCATTAGGTCTATAGTTTAGAATACAATGTTCTCTTACAATTAAGACATGTTATTGGTATATTCATATAAAACTGTAATTTCTGGGAGCTATGAGGCCTAGCTACATGGATTTTAAAGAATCTGCATCTAAAATTTCTTCTGGATTGTACTTGGCAAATGTTACTGAGGATTTGAGCAGAGGCTGTTGCAGGTGTAATAATCCAAGATAATTCCTGCCTGTGGTCTAGGGAGGTTTTCTCTAAATACAACTGACTAAATTCATAACCAATATACTAAATTTATTAAGTTTGATACATTGATTTGCTTTTTTAAAAATATATACTGGGAATCAATCTCATGATCTCACATTTTCCAGGCAGGAAAAGTGCCACTGAGCTATATCCCCAGCCCTTTGATTTGGCTTTGAAAAGCAATTTTTCAAAAAATTTGTTATTGTAAAAGTCTTATAGTAATTTAAAAATTTGGGCTAGAGAGATAGCTTAACAGCATAAGTGCCTACCTGGTAAGCACAGGGTCCTGAGTTTAATCCCCAGTACAAAAACAAAAACAAAAAGAAAAAGAACTCCAAAAGAACAAAACAAAACAAAAACTCAAGAATTTGCTGAAGAATACTGAAACAAATCATAATAGTTACTTGGAAATTGTTAAAATATTGCTTCCTTCAAATATTTTTCCTGTGTTTATACATAGGTATACAAATGTATGAGTTAGCATTAACAACATGTGCTATTTCATCAACTTGTAATGGATTTTAGGACTGTTTTACGGGCTTCAAGTTATCAGTGGATTCTCATGTATTTAATTTTCCACATGCTCGTTAATATTTAGAGTAATTTTTTTCTATATAACTTCTAACTATTAGGTCCAACTCTGTTATAAATTTTTTTTCTTTCTTTTTGATATTTGTTTAGTCTAGGTTTCTGTTATTAGTTTCAGTGATTCAGAATTATGCATTTTAGAAATTGCTATTCATTTAATGTTCAACTATTATTTTTATTTATTTATTTATTTTTAATTTATGTTTTATTTTATTGAAGTACAAATATCAATCAGACAGTTTCAAGACACCTTAACAAGACAGATTCGATAAATTAATATATTGCAAACTGTTTTCATAATGTTTTGGTATCGTACAAGGTGCATACATGATATCATACTTATAGACATTATTATAGCAGATGTCTCTTATCAGTAAATTAAGAGTATTTAAAAAAAGTAAGTAGCTGTTTACTTATTTTTTATACCTGTGGATGATCATAGTACTAGAAGCTGACATAATATCTTGTCCAACCACCATTAGTGCAAATCTTGCCTCTCATAGGATTATGTAGAAGCACAGCGTTATCTATCCCAACTGTACTGTCTATACACACACATCATGATTTTTTCTTTCTATACCCCTTCCTTTGTGTACACCTGTCAAAGGAATGTTCAACTATTCTAATGAATTAATGATAGAAATACTACTAGAAGTTTTTAAACCAAAAATAAGTCTGGTTTTCTTCTCTTTAGATACAGCAAGTTTTAAAGGGTTTTGATTTTAACAGTATTTCTCACCCTGTAATTTAATAACATGCTTAATAGCTATATCTTAACTTTGTAAAGTTTCATATTATATTTCATCTTTCTGCCCTGGAAAGCAAACACTTAACTATCATAAAACTGTTTTCTTTATTAATTTACTAAGCAATTTTTTTCTTTCCTTCACACAGTATAAATATATCAAATATTGGTTACAATAACATTTAGAGCTTAGGATGCTATACAAGTGTCATAAGCTATTGGCATATATATTAACCTTTATTATATAACTATTATTCACAGATTTAAACCATCTATCTTGTAATTTATCATTTTACTTCTTGTGGACTTAATAATTAGTTTTATTTTTAATTTATGGTTTTTCTGTGTGTTTGCAAATAATTCATCCCCATTTTTTCTAGTAAACATATAAAGTAAGCATAGTTAATATATGAACTAACCAATAGCTTCTATTTTCCATATTAATATCCTTGCTGGTGCCCCCTGACTATGAATTGTAAGCAGAAAACGTTATTCCAAGGCAATTTCAGTTCCTGCCAATCGCCAATCTCTTCTTTTTCTCCACAGTTATGTGATTTTAAGGATACGCCCCTCAAACAGAATTATGTAGTGTATAGTCTTTTTAGAATAGCTTTATTCACTTAGCATAGTTTACTTGAGATCCATCTATGTGGTTTGTGCATGAATCAGTACCTTGTGGCTTTCAATCGATAAGTCATACTCATGACATGGATAGACCATGGTTTGCTTAATCATTGGTCCATTGGATAATCACGGGGTTTTCCTCCAATTTTTAACTACCTGAACATTAATTTTCCAGAAACATTATCCCAATTTCTGTTTCCCAAAGCAATATCATAGGTACTCAGTTGAGAGAAGAATTTTGTAACTTATCAGTGTGTTTCCCTAGAACTTAGGGAGATCCACACAATACATCCTCAGAATACATTTAATTTTAGAAAGACTGTGATGGGATCAAAGCAAAAGAACCTGGAGCTACTGTTGTGCTTTGCAGAGAGCTATATTTGTGGATTCTGTCTTGGTCTTGAAGAACGCAAGGTGTCTGCATTGCCTTTGAAAAGTAGAGATGACTGGGAACCACACAATGCAGAAGTTGCCCCTTGGCTTGCTTAAAGGTATCTGCCCTACAAAAGAAGTTTAAAATGACGGACTGGAGCATGTTAGAGAATAGGATTTGTGTGGCGAAGTCAGGGAACAAGCTGGAAAATAGATTGAGGGCACACTGTGGCTAATCTTGAATGTCCAGCCGAAGACTGGCATTTCTCTCATAGACTTCTGAAAGCCATGTTGTACTTGGAGGGGGGCTCCTGGTAGTCCCACTCTAATGAGTCATTTGGTGATACTGGCTACGAGGCTGCAACTTTAAGTCCACTGAGTAGGTAATCCTTGCTTGTCAAAACCTCAGGTTTTTAATTTTAATAATTTTGGGAAAAAGCAACATCATATCAGCTGTTGGCCTATGAATGGTTTCTCTTCTCATTCAGGGGGAAATGTATAAATGGGTTGGGAAACTCTTGTAGGTGGTCATCACAACCTCTCTCAGGCAGAGAAGGAAAGAGCTGAGAACATTTTGGGTCTCTTAATCTAGAACCATTTTGCTTGTATTCTTATCCTGACTTCAAAGTCACCTAATCATACTGAAATAGTGCCAGACTTCTTTCACTTTTGTACTTTGACATGTTTTATGGGTTGTATTGAATTTCATCCTCACTGAAAGCTTGAATAGAAAGTATTTCTACTCATTCTATCGATGAAATGCTGCCTTTATCCTATGGGTATATGCTTACATGCTGGACGCAGGGCAGGAAAATCCTAGTTGTCATGGAAGAAGCAGGTGAATGAGACAGAGAGAGAGACAGACAGAGAGAGAGAGAAGAGAGAAAGAGGGAGAGAGGGAGAGAGGGAGAGGAAGGAGGGGGGAGATCTCAAGAGCCAATGGCAAGGTGTAATTTTGGTACCATTACTAAATCAAAAGGGTGATGAAAGGGCCCTCATGAAGCCAGACATTTGGGAACTCAAGTACGCAGAGGAGGAAGGAAGTTGGAGAGAAACAGGAGCATTTGAACCCCCAGGAGAATACAGGCGTGGGGTGTCTGAAAGCATTGCCTTGATGTGGATACTTTCCTGTAGACCTGTGGAATATGAGTAGATCACTCAATTAAAAGAAGTGGAATGATTTCAGACAAGGCCTTAAACTGTGAGAAGATTCCCATGGGATGGGAGTTTTCAAGACCTGAAGCGGGCTCAGGGTCCCCTCTGCGGTCACAATGATAAGGAGAGCTGCAAGAAGGAACTCCTCTGTGTTATTCAGTGTTCTCCAGAGAAGCAGAAGGAACAGTATAGGTATAATTAGAGAGGGATATTTTCATAAATTGGCTCAAAAAACAGAGGAAGTAGGAGGCCAGGCCAGCAGGGGTAGAGATCTGGGGATGAGTTAATACCATGTCTTGAATGCCAAGGCAGCTTGAAGGCAGAACCTCATGGGAGAGGGCTTCATCCTATTTACATGTCTAGAGAGTGGAGAATATCTCTGAATCAATGTCCACATTAGTATCTCACCAAACACTAGCACATTATATAGATCAGACAAGTTGACACACATATACATTAACTGTCATACACTTTAAGCTTCTAGACCACATCAGCTTTTTCTCCAAGACAGGAATGGACTTGTTTCACCAAGTGATGGCCAAGATGCCTCTGTGGCTACAGCATCCCCATGACACTGGGAGCTGTCCCAGGACCTCAGAAGGCCCAGGACTGGGGAGGTTAGGGTTGGGCTGTGTTGTCTTTCTTTGTCCAGAGATACAGAGAGCCAGGCCATCTCCTGCACTCTCCACTGGTTAGCCAAAGGTGAATCGTCTCCCTACTCCCACCCCCTCCGTGGATAACCACAGCTCTATGCAGTACTCCTCCTGCCCAGCAGAGATGAGGGTCTTCAAAGTTAGGCTGAAAATAAAGGAGTGGAAGGGCTGACACTGCAGGAGACCTGCTGGACCTTGTCAGCTACTTCACACTTTTCAGGCCAAAAACCACAGGCCTAATCCTGGAACCATCAAGATGTTCTGTGTGACCCCAGATGTGGATCCAAAGTCTACCCTTGTATGGTTTCTCTACAGATTAGAAAGTCAGCTTCTTCTTGAGCTGAGAAGGTAAGCTGGGTTTATTTTCAGTGATTGGACAACTCAGAATACACTGGGTTCACAGGTGTGAGCAAATGAAAGACTCGATTATTGCCTGAGGCCTGTTTTTGTGACTACAATTTCTTTTTTTTCTTGGTACCAAGAATTGAACTTGGTTAGCTGGGGAGACAGTTCAGTACAATAAGTACTTGTCTGGCAAGTGCAAGGTCCTGAGTTCAATGTCTGGTACTGAAAAAAAAAAAAAGAATCGAGCTTGGTACTTAATACAACCTCATGCTTGCCAGACAGGCGCTGTGCCACTGAGCCACATCCCTAGACTGTCTTTATGACTATAAAACCAACTTGGAGGTTCTAGATTTTGAAAGTGATGATGAAAAAGGATTAAGAACGTGAAGAAGGAAAGAAAAGAAAGAACTTCCATGGTATGCAAAGCCAAAAATACTTATAGTTTGGGTATTTGCAAAAGTATTTGCCAAACAGGCCCTGATAAAAGCACGTGGGTACCTGCACTGAAGTCCTTAACAAGCGCAGACGGTCAGTCCTGTGTACCATCGGTGGCACCTGAGGGTGACTGTGTGGGTTTGGAGCCTTGGCTGTCCTTCCCCACTGGAGGCTGCTCACTGCACTTCCCAGGTGGAGGGAGAGAGGGAGGGATGGAGAGAAGGATGGAGGGAGAGAGAGAGGGAGGAAGTGAGAGAGGGAGGGAGGGAGGGAGGCAGCAGGCCGGTGAGAGTTAGCTCTGTGAAGTCTGGCGTTTCAAATGTACGAACGGAACATCCTGCACGCACTTCGGCTGCATGAAGCTCAGAACCTAAACAAGAGTCCAGGGAGCGAGATGCGTGCGGCTGGGCGTTGCGAGGTGCTGCACTATTTCCAATAGTTCATCAACATTTGCCTCCCCTTGCAACACTTAAAATGTTACAAATTTAAAAGTGCATCAAAATAGAAACCCGTTCTTTTTCCCGACAGTCTCTTGTGAGATGGTATCTTTCACAAGACTCATCCTGATGGCAAGGAACATGGGCCAGGTACACTCGTCCAGTTTGCCCCAAATTGAGCTCTTTTGCTATTGGCCTATAAGCTGGAGTTCTTTCTGTTTTCCCTCAGATGCCTCCTCTCCTGTTCTGGAGGGGGAGACACCTCTGGGGTGGTGATGGCTACAAGTGCATTTACTTATTTGGTTAAAAATTAACACCTATTATCCCAGAAAATAATTTAAATTTTTCTTTCTCTTGCTTGCTGGGCTTTAACTCAGGGCCCTGCGCTTGCCAGGCAGGCGCTTATTCTACTGAGCTATTTCCCTGGTCCTAAATTCTTTTTTTTCTGTAGATGTTCCAGTGAAGAGGAAGTGCCTCTGGGCCTGCACCTGCGCACTCCTTCCTGTGTCTGCTTTATGTTCACCTCAGGACATGCACTGGGGCCTGCTGAACAAGGGCTCTTCCTGATCACACCCAGGTTCTTCCCGGTTCAGGGCTTGGGTATAGTTCAGTGATACAGCATCCATGTTATGTGCAGATGGCCCTAGTTCGATCCTCAGGACTAAAATGTTTCACTTCCCGGACCACCTCGCACAGAGCCGAGCTGCGCTCCAGCCATGCTGTGCATGCGCTTCTACTGCTTCTTCCAGGAAGTGCATGATTGTTCATTTGGTGCCAGGAGCTCTTGAAGGGAAGAAATGTGTCATTTACTGCTAAGTCACAGTGCCTGGGCCCAGTGGGGACACAAAATGTGTTTGCTGAATGAATTAAAGAGTCTCCTTCTTACTAGACATTTGTTTTTTATATGATAAGAAATTACATTTTTAATTTCCTTGGTTTTCTCTAGCAAATATTTCTTGGTCACTTTGTTGAAGTTTCCCTTTCAAATGTACATTTATGTCAATAGATTTTTAACACAGTAGGGCTATGATGAATTTAAATATATCAACTTTTGTTTATGAAATTCAGAAGACAATTTCAAGAATCACTGAAATATAAAAATATTCCAAATTATTATTTTTTGCTTCTGGGACATTTATTTTATAAGAGAAACATCAAAACCACAAGCACAGTGAAAAAAAGTTTTTCTCTTCTTTATTTTAACAAGACATTGGAATGTAATCTCTGGGGAAAGGAATGAAAGAAAAAATAATATAAAATTTTAATAAATTAACAAATGAACTCTTAAAGGATCATCGAGATTGTAAAAAAAAAGTCATCAGATAAAATTAAATAAAATTGATCTTGTTTTCATCGAGTAATTAATTATTATAACTAAGAAGCCAGATACTTTGATAAGACTTAAAGTTCTCTTAGGGGTTCACTGCGACCTTCCAGAGATAGCTTCTAAAGGACAGGAGAGGGAATGGGAAAAAGACTTACATATGTATGCAGGATGGCTTGGATAATTGTACTGTAGATTTCTGCTGGTCTATGGAAAGCAACAGTTAAAGCTTATTTTTTTGGTCTTCTTTTTCATTTATTTTCTTAATTTCTTGTAATTTTTTCTTTCTTTTTCCAATTTTGCACACATATATTTGGTAATCTGAACAACGAAGTTGAAGGCAACATTATGCAATACAGCAAATACTGAAGAATTCACATTATTTTTCTTAGTGAAACTCTATTTCATTTCTAATTTTCTTTGATTACTATTTTATGTTTTCATGAAAAAACAAACCAAAACAGAAAAACTACCTGGTCCAATGACCTGAGCTGTGATTACCAAATTGTCCACTAGATGGCACGGTTCCCATTTCAAAACATTTCAAAATAGTTCAAAACAGTAAGTCTCCAACAAATAGGATTTGAAATGTGTTTATTTGTGTGGCTATAAATATGACACATCTGATCCAGTTTTCCACTGGGTTCCATGATTCTTAGTAATTTTTAGCCAGGTATTTAAAATCCAGATTGAGAAATGTATTTGTAAGTAGCCACATTTTTTCCAAATGCAAGTCCTCGGCAAATGCAGAGGAATTTTTTTACAATTCCAGAATGCAAAAGCAACACCTGCTGAACTTCGCTAGGTCTCCCACAGCATGTGTACTGTTGTTTGCAGACTCTTCTTACTCTGGCCAGTTGTGACCAGCTGAGACCAAATATTGTGAAAGGCAAACTGAACTGAGTTTCCGGACCAGTGAAGCTGCTTTGATTAGCTCCCTAAATGCGTGTGTTTAACCTTGGAGAAACGTGCGGCACGCGTAGAGTCATTACTGCCAGTTATGATTGTTATTGTTGCTGGCTATTCTGTTTCTAAAACTTTCAGAAAAGTTCTATCCAAGAAACTTTAGAGTCAAGAAAAAGAAACCTATTTCTTCCAAACCTAACTTAGCAGATTTGGTATTTTAACCAAAAGCAAATTTTCCATTTGCTAAACTCAGAGCAACAGTTTATGAAAGGGAAAAAGAAAGCAAGGCTTCCCTGAGAATTCTAAGCTTTCTCACTCGCAGAATTTACCAGAAATCGGTAGACTTTCTAGCTTTAGCAAATGAAAATCACCCCGGGCAGTGTTATTTGAACATAGCTCTATTTCCAAAACAGCAGAACTCCCTAAACAGAATCCTTTACTAAAAAACAATGTGATTCTTAGTGTGAAACATGAAACATTCACAAAAAGGCTGTCTTCCATTAAAGGCAGAGCAAATCTAGTTTAAATTTGGAACTCCTCTTTTATGATGGACAGTAGGGTTTTTAAAACTCTATTCAACTCTTTGGCTAATATTTAGACACAAAGAATTTTACTGTATCAGGAGTTCTCCGTCTCTCTGCCTAATCCTACTGTATCCTAATGCACCCTAGCACAATGGAGATGCATGTGTGCTTAATTTCCATAAATTACACAGCCAGACATTTTCATAAAGACAAATTCCAATTGTAAACTACTAAACCTAGCGGAGTGTTCTTTGATGTCTGTGAGGAAGACCATGGGGCAGTTTAAGCTTTCCTGCATGGGAATAAGAGTCCCTTGGAAAGGTGAACAGGAGGAAGTAGTGCTTTTTCCTCTCATATCTCTTGAAGTTAGGTGTATTCTTCTGAGACTGAAGTGGATCCAGTTTGTGAAAAGAAAAAGTCCTAAACATTGCAGACAAACCCTTTCACTCTCCCCAAAAGCTCTACGTCTGAATCAAACCATGTCTGTGTCTCAGAAAAGACGATTTCAATCTTTAAGGAGGTGCCCCTAAGCGATAGTCCAACTCTTTGGCTTATTTTATTTTTTATTTCTCTTTGTCTCTAAATTCTCTCCTCCCATCGCTCTTACAACTAGGTGGGTAGATCAAAGCAAATGCCACCCAGACCTCTCTGCTCAGGTACCTTGGCGTTTTCACCATTTGGTTGTGGAATTTCCTCCACAGATCTTGTTCTCAGCATCCTGTTGACATAATTTAACATCCAGGTTATAAAGACTCCTGTGAGCCGTCTTCCTGTTTATTTTCGCCCCTCAGTGGAACTTAGCGCTCAGAGCGGTTCCTTTAAACCCCGACTCCGGATCACTTCCCCCAAAGCAGGAAAGGTGTGAAAGCAAACAGAGGAGAGCAAACACAGGGGCTTCTCACCAGGGCTTCTGGGCCTCCTCAGTTTGCGAGGTGACTGAGGAGGGAGACTTCTAAGCAGGAGGCAGGATGGGGATGGGGGCTGCATTTCTGAGCCTGGCTGGCCTTTCACAGGATGGCTTTGTTGTGAGAGGGGTGTGTGAGGAATAAATGAATTCAGCGACACTCCACACTCAACTATGCAAGTGGCAGCACAGCCTGACCTTAGCAATCAGCCTAGCTAGAGCTAGAGAGGAGGATCTCTTCATCTAGCTAAGGACTGCTGCTTGGTGAACCCATGTGTGCTCCTTGGGGAAGGACCATTCTGTGTTCCCACCAACACATTGAAAATCCCGGGGGCTGCGCCAGGGAGCGCCAAAGGGGTCCTCCTAGGTCGAAAGGAGCCAGAATGTTCAGAGGGAAAAGAAGTACCGGAGCGCCTTTAATAGCAAGGTGGGTTTTGTGCTCCAGAGAGGGACAAAGCAGCTGTTGAGGGTCCTGGGCTGGTGGAATGTGGTGGGTGTGAGCCTGAGGTGCAGGAGTGAGGGAAGGTGACCACAGGTCAGCTGCCAAGTGACTTTGAAGCAGGCACCCAGAGCCATAGGCTCGCATGGAGGAGGAAGTCCTTCAACTGAGGGACTGCTGGGGAAGGGATGCGGATTTTGAGGATGGGAGCACAGCTTCTCAGTTCCTGGGGCCCTGCCAAAGCTGCTTTAATCTGCGGTGTCAAACCGGCAGCAAAAGGGCAGCATCTGCTACAGGAAATAGCTGGTGTGTGGATTGTGGGTGTGGATTCTGGGGCTCATAGGCGCCCTCAAAGCAATCTGCATCTTTCTGTGAGGTCATTCTGGTTTTTAAAGTTAGTTTTGTTACTTTAAAAATGTTTTTATCCAAAAAACCCTATCAACAAATACTTTATTTATTTATTTTTGCATTTAGTACAGGAACTATCTGAGTCTCACTACACAGATCAGTCTCAGACTGATTCTTCTGTTTTCTGCCTCCCAAACGCTGGGATTACAGGTGCACACCACCAGGCCGGATCTCAGTCGCCATCTCAGAGCGCCCTGGGGACCAGGGCCAGCGCAGTAAGCAGGAGATAGAGCCCTGGGCCCTGTGCCAGTCTAAGCAGGCGCTACTTCCGCATCTTGATGTCTATATTTCTAGTTGTTACTAATGAGAAATGGGTTTTGGAAAGAATTCTTGCAAGTTTTCAAAATAATTTCTTTGGAGTGTGGTGGTACATGTCTGTAAACATGGGCCTGTGGTAGGCTGAACTAGCAGGATTTCAGGTTTAAGACCAGTCTAGGTAATTTAGTGAGTTAGTAATACCCTGTCTTAAAACTTCAAAAAATAATAATTAGAAAAGGTTTATGGTTGTAGCTCAGTGAGAAGAGGTTGGGTTTAATCTCTAATGCTACACACACTCGCACACACACACACACACACACACACACACACGTGTGTTCCAGCATACAAATTCACTTACATTGGTAGAAGTGAGTCCAACTTCCATTTAGTCAATTGTATGAGGAGTTTTATGTAAAAACTTGAGATAATCAGTACAATATTTTCTATGTATTCTATTGATGTTTTTGTCTCCCTGAAAGATTGGTGCTTGATTGAGCTGTCCTTCAGTTTTCCTGTGTGTAGAGGTTAATGCATTGATAAAGGGAAAGACAGACAGACAGGCAGACAAATAGATAGGTCCTGAAAGACAAGATGGCGACAGAGAAAGAGTCAGAGACAGAGACAGGGCCAAGGACAGAGTCAGAGTCAGAAGGGATTAGGTATCATCGTAAAAGCATATATGTCTATATTTTACTCACTAATTCCTTCACTAACACTCATGCAAATTTAGATATGTTTTGCACAAAGTATAGGAGTTGCCCTGTTGTTGATCTCATATCAGGATGGCTTACTTACTGAAGAATTTGAGGTCAACAGATTTTTCTACTTAAAACCATGAAATTTACTGAACATTGATCGATTGCTTATGACCTGCCAGGCCCTTTCCTAGGTTTGCAGATTAAGTCTCATTTTTGACCTTGTATTATTTGAAGGTTAAAAGACATCTTTTATTTCCTCTCTACTGCCCTTCTTTCTCTTTCTCCTTATTTCAGATGGGTATATACAGGATTTTCTTCTTTTATATTTGAATGTGAATAATCTTATTGAGTACAGAGTTGAGAGTACGCTTCTTTTTACTGATCTTTGAATTATCTCTCAAGATGGGAAGTTTAATATCATTAAATACATTTCTCGAAGCAATGCGAAGAAGCGAAGATGACCCTGGGCTACCCAGAGCTTCGCGCTGCAGCATCTTGTGTCTAATGCCTGCCACTATCGCCACCATGTCCAAGAGAGAGGCTGAAGGGGATGCTAAATGTGATAAAGCCAAGCCACAGAGAAGATGTGCAAGACTCTGCTGAACCAGCTTCTCCAAAGCCAGAGCCCAAGCCTAGAAAGACCCCTGCAAAGCAGGCAGAGAAGGTTCCCAAAGGGAAAAGCTGATGCCAGCAAGGATGGGGATAGCCTTGCAGAAAATGAAGATGCCAAACATACCAGGCACAGAAAGCTGAAGGTGCTGGAGATTCCAAATGAGGTGTGTGCATTTTTGGTAACTTTTGATACTTCCGGTGACTGTGCAGTTTGAAATACTATTTTTTATCATTTTATAAAAATGCAGAATTTTATTTTACTTTTTTTTAAATCTATGGTTTTTCCTTTCCCTCCCTCCCTCCCTCCCTCCCTCCCTCCCTCCCTTCCTTCCTTCCTTCCTTCTTTCCTTCCTTCCTTCCTTTCTCTCTCTCCCCCCCCATTCTCCCTTTCTCTGTTTTTAGTGGAACCAGGGATCAAACTCAGGCCCTTGCCGGACAAGCACTTACTCTACTGAGCTATCTTCTCGGCTCCTTAAGCTATGTTGTTAGCTCATCAAACACTTCATTGTTGTTTTGAAGGGAAGGAGCACATGTCAGTAGTACAATGTCTCCAAAGCTGGATTGATGTGGGGATAAATAGCACCTTTCCCTGCTGGTTTTGCGAAACTTCCTCTTGGCTCCCAGGAGGAAAGATTCCCTGGCATTAACATACGTGGCCACGTTGGCATGAATGCCTTGTGCTGTGGGACAGCTCTCTGTTCATTTTATGTCCTCCTTTCCTCTGCCATCAGCATAGGCTTAACTCCCTTATGCCCAGAGACTTAATGGGATCTGATTCCCGTTAGCGATGCTACCAAGTATGTCAGCCAATCTGGACTTGCCAGTAACGTTGAAACGGTGTACCACGAGAACAATTGATTTAGATTGTGGATTTTCAGATTGATAATTCTGCCATTTTTATTTCCTGAAAGTCAGCGTGGGCATTGCTATTTAGCAATGCTAAATGTGAAATGTCAACCCTCACTCTAACCTTTCCCTTCTTCAGAGCTTCAAATGAAGACTTCATTAGGTTTTATAATGGCTTTCTGATTTATGGTAGTCCATCCAAGGAGTTTGAAAGTTGTTCTATTCTGTTAACGATTGTGTGCCCATGTTCTGCCTAAAATACCATGATTGTCTGTGAGAAGTATCTTTAATAATAAAGCTGGAGGGGGGCGGGGAGATGGCTCAGTAGAATAAGCACTTCTCTGGCTAGCGCAAGGGTCTGAGTTCAATCCCCGGTTGCACACACACACACACACACACACACACACACACACACACACACACACACACAAATAATAATAATAATAATAAAGCTGGATACAGTTTGGCTTAGAAAAAATACATTTCTATATATACTTTAATGATCATTTATAATTTTCACGTATTTATCCTTTTGCTCACTTACTAATTTTTCTTATGTTGCATTTAGTTATATTTAGTTTTTATTTATATTGCAGATTTTAATTTAGCATTATGTTTAGTCGTTGTGTTCTGTCCTGATCTTAGGTAACTCTGTCCACAGTAGGGCCTATTCCATGATTCATGCATTCTTTTCTTATATATTAGATACAGGGTCTCGCTACATAGCTCAGACTCATAGTGATCCTGCTGTTTTCAGCCTCTCCAGTGCTTGCCTGACCAGGTGCTTAGTCCGTTGAGCTATCTTCCTGGCCCTGATTCATGTGTTGTTTAAGAACACAACTTATCTGTTCAAAAATACTGCATTTTACTACAAATCTAGTCTACTGATGAGCATTGCACATTCCTGTCTTTTGAAGCACATTATCATTGATGTCTGAGTTTCTTCTTGCTCATCTTTAGAGAGGATTTCATAAGACTGTGTTGCTTGAAAAGTGTGCTTTACGTGAGGTCTCCAGCACTTCAATGCACTCAGCCATATCTTATCTGAGATACTTCAATCTTACAGATCTAAGTGAAGGGATAGAAGAAAACACTTAAAATATTCTAGATCTACTTAGCCATTTTTGTGTTCCAGCCACGAGAAGTGGATTGATGCTGGGGCTTAGTTGGGAACTGATGCCATCATTTTCTTTAGGAAAAATAATTTGTTTGCCATTCTGTTGAACACCCATGGGGCTCTCTGAGCTGTTCTCTTCTCCTGAAGCTCACAGGACTTTTTTATTTCTGTGGCTTGTAGCTTCATCCTGCTTACAGACATGTTTACCCTGGGTCTCTTAGAGTTACATATTCCTCCAAAAACTTTTTGTGAGACTTTTAACATTTCTAAGTGTGATTTTTATGAAGTTTTCATTATTTCCAGAACACAACGCTACTTATTCATTCAAAATGACTTTCTAATTGCTGTCCCACTAATCTGATTTCGCCTAAATTTGACTATAAAATATGGTTATCAGCTATTTTGTCCATAGCTTTTCTCCTACATATAGGTAAGCTTTTCTTCTATAGGAACTTTGTGTCATTCTTCTAATGGACTTAGACCTCATGATTGGATTTGGGCAGAAGGTAGGAGGGTGGATGTGGCTTGTACAACATCATGGCTTTAAAGCAAGCACACATCCATTTGTTTTTCCTTCCTGTGTGATTGAATGCTTTAGAAACTGCAGTGGCTATCTTGGACCATGAAATGGGAACTGCACATTAAGGATGACAGAATCCCAAGACAGAATGCTCCTGGGTTCTGAAGGTGAAATGTGACTTTTTCTCATTTATCATATCATGTAATAAATGGTCATGGTAAACATAAAGGGTTAAGGTAGAGACCTCTATTGCAAAAGACAGATTAATAAGAGAAAAACACAAAAATGTATTGAAGTAATATTGATGTGACACAAGAGGTTTTAGAAATAAAAGAAAAAGATAATTTATGCATATTTTTATTTTTAATATATTTTTTAAAATTTTATTTATTTGCTTATTTATTTGGTGCAGGGTCTCACTAGGCAGCTCAGACTCATAGTGATCTTCCTATCTCAGTGTCTCCAGTGCTGGAATTACAGGCATGCGCCACCATGCACAGTTCCAATGACCAGCACGGTGTGGGGCTGGCATGGTGTGTAGTACCTGGGATCGAACCTGGGTCCCTGTGCCTGACAGAAAGTGCTTAGACTTAGTCCCAAAATATGTATATTTTTAGATAATAGTGGAAAAGTCCGATTGATGGACAAAAGACCCAATCTGATATTGAGTAAGCTGGGAAGAGTGTAGCAAGGCATGATTGTGCAGGTCCTTCAGGGCTGCTCCCTGTGACATTTCTGAGTGCAGGCGGGACCCTTGGTGGCCTGGATCCTAGCAGAAAGGGTTTGGAGAACTTTCGTTTATACATTATGCTTCAGGAAAGAAGAATGAGAGAAAGTCAGAGGTGTTTGGGTCTTTGCATTCAATTTTATGGGTGTCAAAACCCTGTATAGTGGGCCTACACATGCCGAAACCACAATTGCAGCAAATACAACTGCGTATCTCACTGGGAATGTTTATATATAAACTGTTGTATGAACAAGGAATCTATATACTTGTTTTCTATTTCCACTAGAAATCTCTGTGAATATCAGCTTGCTCTGGTTTCCAAGACTGAAGGAGGTTATTATATCAATGATTTTTCATAGAATGTGGGAGGCTTTTGGGATCTAGTTGATATTATCACTTTCTCTCACTCAGACATGCTTTCAAAGAGTGGTTGGATTCTGCCTAGCAGGGTGCCTTTCCCTTCATCCCTGGAACCCCCTGCACTGCAACTATGAGCTAGTGTTTTTAGTCACAGATGAACCACGTATTATTTACAGTCTGCTACTATTCAAGCTCCATTGAGCATGAGAGGTAATTCAAGATCACTCACAGACTTTATCATTTAATAGGGGGAGACAGAAATATAAAAAATAAGCACATTAAAGTTTATAGGGGGGAACATGCAGCAGGCAGTTAGAGGAGAGAGAAAGGTGTCAGCTCACCAGAACTCCCCTTGGCTTCATCTACAGCTGTTAGAGAAGTTCACCTACCCGCTCTATTCCTATTCCACAATGCATCCACTCCAAATGTTGAGTTTCTTTTATTTTTTGAGAAGTGAGTAATTAAAGGGCAACTAGTTAATGGACTTGAGTCATTATTTATTAAATAATAAGCACTGATCCCATTGACAAGGAAACTGAACTAATTTAACATCTGAAGAAAAGCCTAGGTACTAACGCAGAGTTTGTTTTCCCTGAGAAGACTACAGATGACATTCTTCTTGCTATTGATTATATATCTAAGATTACCTGTAGACCCCTCAGTGCTGTGCAAGGTACCAAACAGGCAATAAAATCATAAATCATTTATTGAGAAGAGATAGGGAGGAAGAAAGGAAGGAAGAAAGGGAGTGAGGAAGGAAGGATGGAAAGGAAGAATGGAATGTAGTTTAGCCTGTATTATTTATCAATTGTAAGAAATCACAGCTTTCAATTTTGTGTCTTGTAATAGTTGCACATTGTGTCAACGTGGGAGTACAGAAGTTTAATTCATCAAGGAGCCAAGGTCTTTGCTTGGTAAGCATCTTGAGCCTATGGAAGAGGAGGGCACAGAGAAGACATGGGCTGACAGCCAGCACACCACACAAGGGAGGAAGAGAGGCTCGCCTGCCCCTTGGTCTTGTGCTTTTGCTGTTTTCTGCTGCCCTGAAGCCTTGCCCTGTGCCATGCACCACCCTGCCTGGCAACTGTGGGCTGAAGCTGCTATAAAGTGTGAGTTAATAAACCTTTCCTTTAATTTTGGGTGTCTTGTATTTGTCTCATCAATAATAGAAAAGCAACTAAAATGTATGAATGGCAATCTCCCAAATTGATATTTATTCATTATGTTTGATACGAAATTAAAATTATTATTGAAGTAAAAACAGGAAAATACAATGCACTATTATTTTTTTTGATATCAGGAGACCTAAATTCGACTTCTGGCAACTTATTAGTTCCAAAGTATTTGGCATGGTAACTTTCTCCAGTGGATCTCAAATTATACATCTATCAGTTTGGCATCGTATCCACCATGTGATATTTTTTTTGACAATGAGATGTGATATTTATAGAGCTACTAATGCTCAAGAAATGTTAATGAGAATAAAGTAGATTAGTTATTTTGTGGCATCAGTTTTCTGAGTATACTGTAAAATTATTTTGAATGACAGTTTTCTTTACCAAAAACGTTTCATGACTTGTTTCATTGTAGAGAGCCTTTCGAAGATATCCAGGCTCTTTTCTAGAGTAGGTTAGCCTAGTCTGTGATGCTGTACCAAAACATTTTAAAGTAGGTAATTGATAACGTAAATTTGTGCATATGATTTTATAGTAATTAATAATTTTAGTTATTTATATTTTTAGTTTTGGGCCTGTTCAGCCATCCCTGAGGGCAGGGCTAGTGTGGCATGTGGCACCAGGGATTGAATGCAGTCCCCTGTGCCCAGCTGAGCTTACCTAAACAGGTGCTTCAGACCACTGAGGTATCTTGTGGGCCCCTGTGTACAATTTTAATATCATAATAATGCAGGTGTGATTTCAGTATGTTTATCTGGGAGGAAAACAATATTCATTCAGATCACAGCCGTATCATTTTAGGCTTAACTTTCATTGTTGTTTTCTTTAATGTTTCTTCTGGTTTACTAACAAATATGATGACTAGTGTTGGTTAATATTTATCACATAAAGGAATACAATTTACAGAAAGTCTTTGCTTTCAAATGGAATGACAAAGGTTTGCCTGCAAGCTTATAGGGTTTTTCCATTATAATGTTAAGCTAGAATGTAGCCTGACATTTGTATTGGTCAGTTTTTTGTCTGTTTGTCTTTTTCTTTTTCTTTCTTTTTTTTTTTTTTTTGCAGGGAACCAGGGATTGAACTCAGGCCTTGCACTTGCCAGGCAATGTATTGATTAGTTTTATAGTGCTGTGACATAATACCTCACACCTAGAAGAAAAGGTTGATTTTGGCTCATGGTTTGAGAGACTTCATTCCATGTTTGGCTAGCTCCAAGGCAGAAGTATCACTAGGAGAGAGGATGTAATGAAGGAAATCTGCTTAACTCTTACATCTAGGAAGCATAGAGCAGGGCAAGAGCCTGCAGGGAGGAGGCAAGGACCACGTACTGTTCCAAGGTCAGGCACTGTGAGCACCCTGCCACACACAGTATGACTTACTGATCTGCTAAGTGTCTCTTATGGCAGTTGGGTTGACAATCAAGCTTATCCACCACAGCACCCTTCTACCTTTTAGTTCCCTAATAAGCCTTGTCTCCTACATGCTCTGTTGAAATTGTTTTTGGCACTGTGAGGGAGATGATTTTGTAATTTCAAATGATCTTCAATGTTGTTGACTTAAATTAATAGATTATTTCATTTTGACAGTAATAGGTCTTCATCCTTATGGGGTGCAATGTGATATTTTAGTACCTTCATACATTGTTTAGTGTCAACTCGGGACATTAAGGTTATCTATCAGTTCCATCATTTATCCTTTGTGATGGGAACATTTGCAATTTTCTAGTTATTTTGAAATATGTGATACAATATTATTGAGTATAATCACCCTTCTGGGAAATGAAGCATGAGAATTTTCTTCTGTGTGTGACTTTATCCCATCCTCTGGTTTAATCTCTCTCCCCATCTCTCCCTCATTGTCTCCCCTCCCCAGTCTCTGCCAACCACGATCTTGCTCTCTACTTCTATGAGCTCAGCTTTTTTAGATTTCTTAGGGGAGTGAAATCATGTGGTATTTGGGGTGTGTGTGTGCGCACATGTGCATATGTGTGCACCTGTGTGTGTCTATGTGTCTGTGAGCCAGTATAATGACTTTCCAGTCTAGCCATGTTACTACAGGTAACAGGAGTTCACCATATTTATGTCTGAGTAATATTTCATCATCTATCGATCCATTCATCTCTTGCTGGATGTCTTGGTTGAGGCCCCCGGTGCTCTGTCATGCTATAGCATGCAGGAGAGTTTCTCCCTACAAAATCAGCTTGGTCTGGGACAGTCCCTGGAGGAGCTGTGCCCCACAAGCTGGGTCCTGGCTTCTCTGCCATGCAGACACAGCTTTCAGCCATCCACAAAGGGAAGAGAACCAATGAAACAAGCACCAGCACTTTACTGCTACTTTCCCCACATAGTGTTCATGCCTTCTGAGGTTGTACTGGCTGTAGAAAATGTACATGGTCATTGCTAAATGCAATTCAGGAGACAGGGTGATAAAGAAAGAGGACAGATGAATGTAGGTGGACACGAGCAAAATCGGTCACAATAGAGAACATTTACGTATTGTTTCCCTTTACTTTTTACCTTTTTCTTTATTTTCTAAGTTTTGGTACAGGATGGCCCTGAACTCAACATCTTTCTTCCTCAGCCTCTAGCATGCTAGGATCACAGTTGTGTACCAGCATGGCTGCATGCACACATTCATTCTTAATTAATTTTGTATATAACTTTAGTTCTTGTGCTAATCTTGTCTAATTTAAGGGGTGGGATTATAAATTGTGTACAGTAAAGCAATTAGATGTACATGATTTCTTATATAATTGTTAAGTTTACTGATAAATTTTTTATATACATCTAGGCTTTCCTAGAATTATAGTAAAAACGTTGAAAAATATGATCTGATTTCCTATTCATTCCTCAGTTAATTATTTTATTGCTACTTTTGTAGGTTATTGTCTACTTGAGATTTTCAAAAACTCAAAAATTCTAAATGTTCACTTAAAAATAGTTTTAGTTTCCTTTGCTATGATTACACAACTTTAATTTTTAACTTTGTGTATCATTGTTTTTCTCCATTTCTCATGTTAAACTTTTCAGAGGCTTAGACATTTCTTCCTCAAGGAATTATTCCTGAATCTTCTGTATGTACTCCAGTGCATGCATTATAACATTTGTCCTGCAGTCTCTCTTACTGTGTTATTAATTTTATGAATAGGCAATGCAAAAGAAATTCAAGGAAAAATAAAATTGTCTCTTAATAATTTCCTCTCAGCTAAACATACTCCTGTGTGGAAGACTGAATCAATTTCTTATCAATACATGCAGAAATATTCTAAATTGCATGCATATTTTTCATACTAATATATTACTTTTGCTTTTTTCATAAATGTGATTATGCTATATTCTGGAGTTCTCTCTTTACACATAAAATATATGTCTTAAATAACCCTATGTCTGTACATACATAGAGTTGTTGCATTGATTTCTATTGCAACACAGTGTTAGCTTGTACTATTGATCCGCTAGTGATTTAGCTCAATCTCCCTTGTTTGACTTGCACTTATAGTTTGGACCCTGCATCCTTAGCATGATCCTACAGAGTGGCATCCTTATACATCCATCCTCTTACACATTTACCGTGTGTGTGCGCAAGAGGCAGGTGATAGGAAAGCCTGGGTCACAATTTGAACTGTGACAGAAACAGTCAGATTTTTCTGTAGGTGATTATGCTGTGTGTGTGTGGCCCACTGAGCCCAGCGGAGGAGTGGGGTTAGCGTGGAATGTGGTCCGGGGTGGACTGTGGTCCCTGTGCTTGCCTAAGCTTGCTTAAGCAGGCGCTTTAGCCTGCTGATTGATCTCACCAGCCCAGATTGCTCTGTAGGGAAGATGTTCCATCTACTCCACCAAGAACAATACATGAAAATACATATTTCTTGAGATGATTCATGTGGTATCAGTTATTTTGATTTTTCTAGCCTAGCAGATTAAGCAGATTAAGAAAAAGATCTTGTATTGAATTTTCACTTTTCTTATTATCAATGAGGTGAATATTTTTGTTTTTTATTTGTTTGAAAGTCATAAAGATTCCTGTCCTATGAATGGGTATGTACGCAGCCTCTAGCAGCAGTTTCAGTGGGAATAACCTTTCTTTCTGTTTTTAGCAAACAGGACTAATACTTCATTTGCGATACAAGTTCCAGTGTCTACTCATATCTTACTATTTTTCTTTTAGGTTTTTTTTTGTTTTTTCTTTTTTTGCAGTACCGGGGATTGTACTCCAGATGCTGTGCTTGCCACGTGAGCACTTATTCTACTGAGCTGTCTCCCCGACCCTTTTCTTTTAGTTTTACTTATAGTGCCTCTTTCCAAATAGCTTTTTATTTTATATGTTTAGATTTTGTGGTGGCTTCTATATTATATAAAAACCTCAAGAAATTTTTATTACTTTGAGATATTTCATTCAAATTAATTTATGTTTTTTTTTTTTTCCGTATTGAGTTCTTCAATTCATATGGAGTTAATTTTAATGTGAAGGATGAAGCTTAGACTTCACCTATTTCTTTCCAGATGACTATTCAGTACTTGAATATAACTTTTATAATAATTCAGATTTTCCTTTCACTTAAATGCCAAATTTTTCATGTATTAAGTCAGCATGTATATTTTTTAACATGTTTGAAAATTGGTATATTAAAGGTAAATTATTGTCATTTTTTAAATATACTTTAGTGTTTACTTTAATTAATGTAATTCTCCATTTTTAGGAAATTGCTAGTGATTTCTCATTTCTTTTTCCACTTAAGCTGTAAAATCTGCATTTATAGTTCTGGAATTTTCCTTCTGTATACTTTATGAGACCATATTAAATTTATGAATTAAATAGAGAATAATGTGATATGCTTTTCCCTTAATTCACATCAACCTTTTTCTCTCACAGGTATGGTCCCCCTTAGGTGTGCTTTTGATTTCTTTTTAAAATTCCATCATGTATTCCAGAATTACCAGATTCTAAAGGTCATCATCTAAAACTGATGCACAAAAACAGCTAAATGAACGTAAAGAGTTTCCAGGAAGAAAATAAATTTTCAAAAGCTACCATTAATTTTATCAGAGAGGGCTGGAGAAGTAGGTCAGCAGATTAAAGCATCTGCAAGCAGCCCCAGGGGCTAGGGTTCAATCCCTGGGCTTTTTTTTTTTTTTTGTCTTTTTGAGACAGGGTCTCACTATGCAGTTCAGGCTGGCCTTAAGTTCAATTTGTAGCTCAGGCTAGTCTTGAACTCACAACAATCCTCCTGCCTCAGCCTCTCAAGTGCTGGGATTACAGGCCTGCGCCACCATGCCTGGCGATCCCTGGACTTTTTGTGCTGGCCCTGTCCCCAGGGTGCACTGAGTCTGCAATAGATTGGGTGTGGTAGTGTGCACCTATAATTCCAGCTCTTGGGAAGCTGTAAACAGGTGGATCAGTATGAGTTCAATCTGGTAGTGAGACCCTGAACACTCTTTAGACCCTTCCCTAAAAAAAATTATCAGTGAAGACATTAGACCCATAAAAATATAGTAATATTATGTTGTATAAAGAACACTCACAAAAATTAAATGAGGTTTGGGGAATTTTGGATGAAAAATAATTGCAAAATTTCGTACAGTTACAATAGAAAATTCTAAATAATCCTCTCATGGAGGAATGAAGAGTAATAGAATCTGCAAATACTTTTTAAGCTCAGACGTTAACAATGGAGATTTTAGAGATACAAGACAGTTGAAATAATCAATAGGGTATGATGAAATACCAAATACTGGATGAAGCTTCAAAGCAGACATAGATTAAGGACCTAGGGCTGCCTAACAAGTCACTTTAGAACAGCGAGCTTAGGCAGAAGTAAACCTTTTCTTATTTTCCATGCTTTCTATGAGTCAGGACCTAGAAGTAGCTTAGCAGAGTGCCTTAGGGCAGAGCCTAAGATGGCTGCAGTTCTCTGAGGACTTGGTTTGACCCACTGGACCTATCCAGCTTGATTCCAGAAGGAACGTTAGCAAGCCAGAGGGCACAAGGCTGCTCCATGTGCTGGCAGGTCATTGAGACTTCCACATCAGCCTCTGTACCTGCCTCAGGCTTCCTGTTCTGGCTTTTTCCTAAGCCTACAAGGGAGTCCTGAGAGACCACATGAATGAGAAAGGATGGAGTGTGATGCATGAGTTAGTTACCTTGCTACACAGGTGAATGTGAAAAATAGAAAGTGGATGCTTGTTAGCCCCCTTCAAACCTGGGAAGCAGTGGAATGGGGAAGGAAACCTCCCAGCAGCTGTGGCTGAAAGTGATGCATCTGCTCATCCATGCCATGGAAGAAATGGCCTGAGAGAGGCAAACAGAAGAGTTTCTAGGCTGTGACAGGTGGCCTATTGGTTTTATGGGAGGCTTGTGAGAAATACAATAGGAAGACCAAAGACAAGGATGTCTGATATAGAGCTATGTAGGTGGACTCTTGGGCATGTACATCAAGTGAAGTTGTTTATATCATCTGTGATCACCTAACAGAAAGCAGCTACCCGAGGAGCCAGACATCATGGTGCATGCTTGTGAGTGCAGCACTTGAGAGGCTGAGGCAGGAGGACTGCTGCAAGTTCAAGGCCAGCCTGGGCTACTTAGTGATTTAGAACCAACCTGAACTATGGAAGAGTGAAATCCTTTCTCAAAAGTAACAAACAAATGAAAGAATGAGAAAGCAGGGACTTGGAAGAGGCACTGAATAATCATAAGAGACAAAACTGCTTTACCAAGAAATGTTACCTGGCTGTTGTCATTGGTTACACAGATCCTGCATGAGGAGATTATTATTAAGTGGAACAAAGCAGAGGTGGAGGTGCATTTATGTAAGTATGCAGGATTCCCGGGATAGTTTTACTGCTGATTTCTGCTGGTCTACAGCAGGGAGCAGTTGATGTGTAGTTTTTTTCTTGTCCTTTTTGGTAACTTGCAACATTTTAAAACAATTTTGCGTGCTTATATCTGATAATTTGAACAACTGATTTGAAGACAACATTATGCAACACAGCATCCATTGTTGAATTACTACTATTTTGTTTGGTGAAGTTCAGTATCATTTCTAATATTTTTGCTTAATATTTCATATTCTCTTTAGATAATAAAAAACTGAGGTGCAAGGTTCATATGGACCCCATAGCATAGACAGCCCAGCACCACAGGTGTGCTGGACACTTGACTCTATGTTTTAGCACTAGGGGTGAACAGAAGGCCAAACCATTCTCTAGACTCTTTGTCAAGTGTTCACCTAGCTATGTGGTCACCAGTTAGCAACATTGGGCCCCTTCCATCTTTAAAATGCTAGACATTTATTGATTTCAGGTACAGATTTATTGTTCTTCTGTGTAGGGTTTTAGCGAATGTTATTCTTCAGTTTTACAGAATGATTGCTTGATCCATAGGTCCCTTGGCCTGAAGTACTACTTCATATATCATCTAAGTAGGACTTACTTTATAGTGAAATGGACATAGGAACAGGACTGTGATCTCTAGGTGCCCTAGTCATAAAACATATGGGTCACCCAAAGCCAGATAGCCTTACAGAACTCTAGAACAACCTTCTAGCTGCTTCACTGAAGTTTTAGTCCAGAGAAAGCACCAAAAAGATGAGATGCTATCTGTAGGATGCAACATAGCTACTGAACCTGAAAGTTCGACATGACTTTGTGTCCACATGCATTACATACAAGGATGCATCCACGTATGAAGGCGCGAAGGCAGAAATGGCTCCCTTTACATTATCTCCAATGTCCTAATCTTGTGGTCTTCACTGCCTCCTCAACTGTGAGCTGTTCCAGGTTGAAGTTCTTGGTCTCAAAAGGGACAAAGACACAGAGAAGATATCCCACTTATTTGTAGCTTACAGCTTTCACCAGCACATTTTGGTTTAATTATGTCCAGTTACCATGAGGCAAAAGGGTGAACTTCCATAGTCACAAAGACAATCAATCCTGACCCCCAGAAACAGAAGGGGTTGGGGGGCCTGGGAGAGAGCTCAGAAGCACAAGTGCCTGCCTGGCAAGTGCAAGGTCCTGAGTTCAATCCCAAGTACAGCAAGACAACAACAATAAAAACAGATAGGGCGGAGGATACACTATAGGATAGGGAAACACACTGATCCCAGGTGAGGTACTTTGGAGTCTCTTGTGATGAAAGTGAGGACAAGTGTCTTGAAGATGATCTTTCTAAAGGAGATTTGTATTAATGGTAGCATCTTGTAGGAATAAGTAAATAATCATGACTACCCAGTTGGTTATATCTTAGGAACAGTGTTTTCATCCTAATCATCATCATCATCATCGTCATAATCATAATAGTCATCATTATCATCCTTGTCATCATTATCATCATAATTTAATCCTATTGAGAGGAAGGAAGGGGTTATTAACAAAAATGTGTGTGTGTGTGTGTGTGTGTGTTGGAGACTAGCACTAGGAATAGAACCAAATATTTATTATCCATAGAGAAATCAATAGATAAGACTTAAAATGAAAGAAACCCAAAGTGAGCAGTATAGGAAAAGTTAGACATGAAGAGAATAAGAATATTAAAGTTAGAACATAAATAAGAATATTCAGATCAAAGTAGAGAGAAGGATTGGTTCTAGGGAGAGGGAAATGAGGTAGAATGAGATTAGGAGAAGCGCTCTTCCTTGAGTACATTCATGTAGCTATGATTGAAATAAACAGAAGAACAGAAGCATTTTTATACTTTTCGGCAGGATGGTTGAGACCACGATAAAGCAAGACCTATGTAAAAAGAAATGCAACTTCTGTATCTGACAAGGTCAGTCAGTTCCCCTCAGGACTTACCCTGAAGCCCTGTACAGCAGTTTGTAGACCCTTTGTCAGTGTCAGCCATGTGGATGAGTTATGGCCATTGCTTGACAAATTTGCTCTCTGTGAAAGCCTGAGAGAATGTTTTCTTTCCCGGTGACTCTCCTTAGGCACACTACATCATCAATCATTTTGCACTGTGACACCATAGTTTCCTTGATCAGAAAATTTGGGACCCCACTGAGTTACAAGATATTACAGTACATGTTCTCTTATGTCTTGAGTCCTCACTGACCTTGAAGGGCTAGGGCCAAAGTGTTGGCTGTCCTTGCATCCCTCTTTTTTCTCTAATTTTTGGTCTGCAAACTTAAATTGTTAACCCTCCAGAAGAGAAGCTTAATGATATTATCACCCTATATCAGGCAGTTGATCTTAGCCTCACTATATGTCTGAATATCAAACATCTTAGACACAGCATGGAATAGGTATTTTCCATCAAGTATTGGTATGTTAAACTTTAAATCCCTACAGAATGTAAAGAACAAAAATAAAAAAATATTTTTAAAAGTAGAAATAAATAATTACATACTTTTACACAGAACTTTAGAAATCTAATCATATATAGCATTGTAGCAGGACAGTACTATGACATTTTTTTCTTGTCTCTTGTTTTCATTTATTACCCTTTTTTAAACAAACATTTACTTGAGAGACATGATAGCAGTAATTAGAATCAGTATGTATTTAGAAGACCAGAATGACAGGCATTCCAAGCATAGCCCTAGTATTGCATATTGCTATTGTTCAGTACAGTTGCTTAGTTTGTAGGTATCAGCATATATTGTTACTCAGGGTGAGAATCCTACCAATTAACTTCTAGTTTAAATGAGGTATAAAATGTAAAGCTATGTTAATACACTGAGTTGTAAAAGGTTCAAGTCAACAACTTCTGACAATGTTGGTCCTATGGATGAACCACTACTACTATATACTACTGGACTATATTGGGTTATTTTGCTGAATTCACACACCTACAATATTTAAGTGGCAATGGAACACCCATCTCTGATAAAACTAAACAAAAAAGAGGATACAAGTGAAGGATCATTTTGTAGTATATCAATATCCATATCCATATCCATATATACATGTTATGTATATACAAAATAGTTAGGGTGGATATACAGCTAATTTCTCTATATTCAGTGAGAAGAAAGATTTTTGCTAACAATGTTTGGAGAAGATATCATGTCTGCATTTGTTACTATAAATAACTACTACAATATGCAATGTATTAATTATTGTAACTATCCTATTAACCTGTTTTGAAACTGTCTCATTGATATTTGTTTCTCAATAAAATTAATAAAAATCAAAAAAGAGAACAAAGGAGGTGAGCCTAGCAACTTCCCAAGGAATACAAACATTTCAGAATGATTTTCTGTTTTCTGAGCCTCTTGCCCCATTACCTCTTTGTGACACAATTGATTATCACTTTAGTATTCATAGTATTTTCATAAAATCTAGCATCATTTATATTGATTCATCTTTTAAATTTTGCTAATTTTATAATCACTTTAAATTGCATTTTAGGTGTAAGTAGTTTCCTTTTTTTTCTGTTTCCTCTCCCTCCCTTCCACTCTTTGCCTCTTTCCTTTCTTCCTCTCGTTCCCCATTACTTGATTCCTTTATTTCTAAACCCAACCTTGGCATTCTCAAGTTGTTTCTTTTGATAAATTTTTGCACAACTTTTGACAAAACCTTTGGCTATTTTCCATAACAGAAGAGGAGGCAACAACCAGCTTGTAGCATGTGTCTCTCTACATGTGTAGCTGCATGTACAAGGATCAAAACGTGCTGTCATGTGTGAAGGCAGTGCCACATCTCAAGTAAGCTGAGGCCTCTGTGCTCTGTAAACTGATTTTCAGTGACTTGCATCTCATCTTCATGATGATCAAGCACCAGTGTTGGATATCCTAATAAGCTTTGGAATTTAAGATATCCCCAAGGTATTAGTTGAAGAAACAGTTATTAAAATTTTCATATTTATTTACATATTATTACTTTACACAAAAGTATGTAACTACTATTTAATTATTAGAATATGAAGTCTTATAATTTTAAGTATATCTATAAAATATAAAACTGAATTTGATAACAATTAACTTAGGCTATATTTAGTGGGCAAAATAAAGGGAGTTTTTATTGAGGAATTCATGAATATTCGATCTCCAAATGGACTGATGTATTGTAATTCTTTTCCTATGCTGATGCAGAAACTGAAGTTCAGAAGTTATGTTATGCATCACCCAAATAGTTTGGAGGGAGGTGGGATTGGGACCCAATTCTAAGTAGCAGACACTTTAGAATCAAATACAACAGTATCTCACATTAGGGATCAAGTGTCAAAATCTGAGCTAGGGATGCAGACCAGAAAATGGGTTTGTGCCAATTAAAAAAAAAATTCTTTATTTTTTCTTCAAATTCTGTAGGAACTTAAAGTTTAACATATTAATACTTGATGGAAAATACCAGTTCCATGCTATGTCTAAGACGTTTGATGTTCAGTCAGATAGTGAAGTTAAGCTCAACTGCCTATATTATAGGGTTGTAGTATCATTAAGCTTCTCTTCTGGAGGGTTAACAATTTAAGTTTGTAAACCAGAAATTAGAGAAAAAGGAGGGCTACAAGGGCAGCCAACACTTTGGCTCTAGGCTTTCAAGGTCAGTGAGGACTCAGGACAAAAGAGAACATGTTCTGTAATATCTTGTAACTCAGTGGGGTCCCAAATTTTCTCATCAAGGAGACTATGGGATCACAGTGGAAAATGATTGATGATGTAGAGTGTGCCTAAGGAGAGTCACAGGGAGAGAAAACATTCTCTCAGGCTTTCACAGAAAGCAAATTGGCCATGACTCATCCACATGACTGATACTGACAAAGGATCTACAAAATGCTGTACAGGGTTTCAGTGTAAATCCTGAGAGGAGTTGACTGACCTTGTCAGATACAAAAGTTATGTTTCTTGTTATATAGGTCTTGTATCTTGGTCTTAATCATCCATCATAAAAGTATAATAATGAGGTATGAAAAGTAAAGCCATATTAGTATGCTGAGCTATAAAAGGCCCAAGTCAACAACTTCTGACATTGTCAGTCCTATGGATAACCCACTAATATCAGGACTACTGGATGATATTTGGTTACCTTGCTGAATTCACGCATGTACAGTATTTAAACGGCAATGGAATACCCATTTCTCACAAAACTATAGAAAAAAGGGGGTGCAAATGAAGGACCATTTTGTATCTGCATATTCAAAATAGGATAGATATACTGCTACTTAGTTCGTTGAGAAGAAAGATTTGCATTAGTAGTGTTTGGACAAGATATCATGTATGCATCTTGTACTATGAATAACCACTACGAAGACATCGATATGTATTAATTATTGAAATTGTCCCACTATCAATTTTGAAACTGTCTCATTGCTCTTTGATTCTTAATATAATTTAAAAAAAGAAAATGGGTCTGTGTATAACACTGTCTCAGGCTAAAGGGTATCACTGGGGCTCTGGAAAATAGAGCCAGGCATTAAAGAGATCAGTGTTAGAAATGAGGATGATAAAGTTACTGTTAATCAGTACATTCATAGGCTAAAATTCTCTCACTGTGATGATAATGGGAGGTGGATCTGGGGCAGGTACTAAGGTTAGGATGGTGTAACCATCAGGAGTGAACTAGTTCCTTATTAAATGTTCCTCAGAGAGCCGGGTAGTCTTCTTTCAGCCATGAGAGGCTTCAATGTGGAGTCAGCTGTCTTCCTTTGTGAAAAGGCTTCTCATAAGAACTCAACTATGATGGTAGCTGATCTCAGGCTCCCAGCTTCCAGGCTAAATTCCTCTTGTTTAATAACCACCCAGTCTGTTCTGTTATGGTAGGGCTCTTCTAGCGTGTCCAGGCACAAACTTTTTATAGTGTAGCAATATGAAGCTCTGTGTACTGAAGTGCAGTTCTGTCATAGCTCTGTCGTGTAAATCATACCATCCAGACTGTAGATTGTTACTGTACTCCCAACGAGCCTACAAAATGCTAATGTATGCCCATAGAAGGCAGATAGACCCAAAAGTTGTATAAAAGGGTGCAACTGTGCCACGTTTCACATTTTGGATACAAATATGCTGAGTCGGTGGTTTGACTAAAGCTATTTCCCTTTTTGTGTTGTCTCTGTACAGGAAAATCCTCTCACAGGACCTTTTTATAAGAGTCCGTACTAAGACAATGGTAAAATAAGCAGCACACCTGCCTTAGGATTTGTTGGAAAGCAAGCAGTTTTCGCTAAGGCTTCCTTCTGTGTGGAACCCCACAATTACTGAAATTGTTGGGACATCTCCTACTCTTATCAGAGTCCCTTAATGTTTTTCTTTTATAAGATGCCTTCCCTGACCTGCAGCCTCCTTCCTCTGACTTCTCATGTTTAAGTCCATCGTCATCATGCAGTAGCTTACATCCCAATTATTTATTTGAATACTGAGGTGCACGTAGACCAGTAAACTTCTTGAGTGCAGTGTTTGACTTTCTTAAGGTGTTTGTCTACATGATATGGAATACAATGGGTGATTAACTGTGGAGCTGGGATTTAAAGTCAGCACTAGTTATTGAATGGATGAATTAATGACTGAATGACAAATAGAATCTCCTTTAGGTTTACCTGGAAAATGGGGTTCTGGGGCATATTTGCTAGGTTTTTACTTAGTCTTTTTGGTCCTGGAGAAGTGTTGTGCTATTTCATAGCATCGATCATTATTTTTCAAAACTCAGCATCCAATAAGATAGATGATCATATTTCATTTCTTTTGCAGAGATAGTTGTTGTCATCATCTTGGATATTGGGGTCCTGTGCAGAGAACATGGAGTACTCAAAGGCTAGCTCTGGAATAAGGGGTGAGAAGAATGTGGCAATAGAGACAGTTAGGTAGGAAAACACCTACATTTCACCAGTGGTACTTGGACCAGTCAATCTCAAGGGGTTACTCTGGAGACTGTGCTTCAGAGGAACTAGCTGCTTAGATGTTTGTTCATAGTACATGTGTAACCAGTTTACTCTTCAGGGCTACTGATTTTCCCATGGCCTATTATTCTTGTTTGCATTATAGAAATAAAATCATAGACTCCTAAGAGTTTGTCCATGAGCATTGTTCAATTCTGCAATGAACTAATATTTCTGTGCTCGTCTATAGAGAAATCTAAAAGATGCTTTTCATTTCTCCAACCAAATGCATGCGAAGAATCTTTTGCCCTGGGAGTTCTCCTTTTTAATGAATTCACTTTGATATCAACTAATGGTGGCAGGTATTTCAGGAGGTGCATGCAGTATTTCATCTTAGAATAACTTAACTTTAAAATTCTCTCACAGATGCAATCTGCCTGCTTCCAATGTCTCAGTTAAAATGTGTAGATTTTATTGTTTGTGTTTTATTTCTTTCTGTCTAAAACATTGTCTCCAGATTTATGGTGGAGTTCATGGTTGGGTTAGGAATGAGAAAATCTTTCGGTTAACTCTGCCAAAAAATAAGTCATGTGACTCTGTAGATGTTGCTGCACATACTTCTCTAGGCTTGGTTTGAGACTATAAAATGAGCTGGTGGTGGCGGGAAGGAAGTGCTGGATAGGATGATCTTGCTACAGCTTTAAATACAGCTGCTGGGCTGAGGAGTTACCTTTGACTAGTTTTGGGAGCCAGGCAGGTGTGTTCATTTAAATATTCACAAATATGTGTGGGGCAACGTGCAGACATGAGCCACACATCACTTGTCATTTTCCTGTGTTCTGTTGTGATGAACGATGCCATCATTCTTCCAGTTATCAGAAAGAGCCTAGGAACTTCCAGGGATAACATCATTATATATTATAAGGCTGGGGAGATAGCTCAGGGGCTTACGAGACTGCCTGGCAAGCCCAAGATCCTGAGTTTGATCCCTGGTACCAATAATAATAATAATAATAATAATAATAATAATAATAATAATAATAAATAATAATACACAAGTCCATGTGAATATTTACCTTAAACTTCTTATTACTGGTTCTTACGTTACACTGGCTCTAACTAAAGCTGGATTATTGCTTAATGAATCTGTCTTAGTTACTTTTCTCATTGCTGAGAAAAATTACCCAGTACAACAAGATAAGGAAGAAAGATTTAGCTCACAGCTTGTAGTAGTTTCAGTCTATCCTTGGCAGACTCAAAGGTAGGGTGGCACATGGCAGAGGAACATCACAGCAAGTCCCTGGAACAGCAGGCAGGCACCAGGCATCAAGCAGTAATCCATGGTGGCAGGAGCAGCAGTGAATCCTCCTTTTTTCTAAAATCCAGGCTGCCTACCCTTTGGATGGTCCCACTCACACCCAGGATGGGACCCCCTTAGTCCCAACATCATATCCTTAATCCCAGAATCACACGTGCTGGTCCAGCCAACTTTGAATCTCTCCACTTAGGACTGCATGAAGCTTTTGGGAGTAGAGGCATTTGTATACAAGTCTTAGCAACAGACAGTATTTCTGCAATAGTTTGGGATGCATTTTCTCTTTGAATAACAACGTTTTGCTTTTAGAATGAGATCGTGAGATTAAAAATATAAGATCAATGTGACATAAGATGCAGAAGGTGTTGGAAAAAGAAGTAGAAAGCTCTCTTTTGGATTCAGGGTCAAATGGGAAAGAAAATTTGCAGCAAATATCTACATCCCGAATTAACCATTTTTCAGGGAAGACTAATTCTCTACCATACATCTTAGACAAGTTCCAGCACAGCATTTAGCAAGGAAATCTTTCAATGGATCCTTATGATGCATGAGATGTAGTTTACACATGACTGAGGAAGATATCCCAGTGGATATCTTAGCGGCCCTTCAGAGCCATTGTAATCAACGTGTTCTAGAAAAAATAAGGAAATGTTAAGAAACTGGTGAACAGATGGAAGCCTTGGGTGGAGATGCAAATGTCACAGGGGCAGGGACTTTGGGAACTCAGCACTACGTGCTACTTCACAGATGTTAATAACAAGTAGAATGCAAAGATGATGCAGAAGACACTTTTGGTCTGTTTTCCTGATCATTATGTGGTTCTAGAACCTGGAACACTGTCTGCTATATACTTGACATCAAAGAAATATTTATTGAATAGATAGAGGAAGCAAGATAAGGTAAATAATCAAATCTACACTGCAGGTGACATTGTTCTAGTAGGACAAGTGACCAGGCCAGTAGAAGGACATCCCTGGGAGATGGAACAACTCTATAACACTAATTTCAATGTCTGAAGCTCACATTCTTAAGCTTAGTTTTTAAGGGCAAGGAAAGGTGAAACAAACTCAGAGTTATCTGTCCTTAAAATTCTAAGAGGTCTTTACAAAGTCAAAAGGCATAAATAATCATCATTGATAGTTTACATTTTTTTTCTGGTATTAAAAATTTCTAGGTAAATTTCCTGTCACTGTGACAAAAGAGCTGACACCCACATTCAAAGAAAAACAGGTTTATTTTGGCTTATGGCTTTTAGAGAGTTCAGTACATATCTGACTGGCTGCAAAGTAGGAAGGGCATTGTGGAAGGGCCTGGTGGAGCGTCTTCTATTATGGAGGCCAGGAAGCAAAGTGGGCAGGGAGTAGCTAGGGAGGGACATTTGTCCTTCCAGGTCATGTTCCTAGTGACTGCCTCTTCCGACCAGATCCCACCTGTCAACAACATATGAGGCATTTGGAAGAGATTCTAGATCTAAACCATGACAAATAGGATGAAGATTTCAGAGAATCAGAAATTGGCTACAGAAAAGAAATGTAATTTGGAAATCATTTTTATTCCCTGTAGTTAGTTGCTGTCATGTTCTTCCTTCTATCAGCTTTCAGTTTTGTTCCTTTGTAAAATTCTTTAATGGTTCCACGTTGCATGGGAGAAAGTTCACTTTCAGAGTCCGTGTGGTCTCACTTGTGTCTTTAATATTATCTGTGGTCTTTTCTTTTGTTTTTTCCATTTCCATTTTACCATGTTAAAGATCTGATCCAGAAGTGTCAAGTGAAGGCTCTGTGTACTGGGCCATACTAGAACACCTAGTGCATAAGCTAGTGATGGCCAGCCTCACATCACTGACACCAGTATAGTCTCTCTTGCTCTCCCTTACATTTATGAATACAGTCAAGGTCTAGCTGTGTGTTACTTATAGTATTGCCTTCTAACCCACCAAGCTCTTAGGTATACCAGTGGACACTTCTTCATTCATTCTACTCGTTGACTTTCTACCCACCAACTAAAGTATTACCCATCTTGTCAATCCTTCCTTTTCCTGCACCCAAGGGAAAAATGAATGTGTGTGTGTGTATGTGTATGTGTGTGTGTGTGTGTGTGTGTGTGTGTGTGTGTGTGTGTGAGTGTGTCCAGTTCTACTTTTCACATATTTCTGCTCTGGAAGTTTTGTAATTTCATTTAATTTTTACATACAAATAATAGTGTTATAACAAGTTATTTGGAATCATGGATTCTGTCCTATTCATCTTTCTAACTTTAAGACCCAGTGTTAGCTCTACTCATTGTGCAATGAAATGTTCTTTGGTGAGTGAATGTTCTCTATGGATTTTTCCAGCTCTAATGAACTGAAATCTAGAAAATCAATTGATTTTAAAATTAGATGTAAGCCGGAATGGTTTGTGCATACCTATAATCCCAGCACTGAGGAAGTTGAGACAGGAGGATTGGCATGAGTTTGAGGCCAGCCTAAACTACTTAGCAAGTTCAAGGCTAGCATGGACTGCAGAATGAGACCCTGTGTCAAAAAGTTAAATTAAATTAGATAAAATGATGGATTGAGTTCTAAAAAAAATCTCTAGGAGATTGTGATTAACCCGATATTCATTAAAGTTCTTAATAGTTTTTAGAAGGCACAAAACAAATCAAATTAAATTCCACTGTAAAAAGTAAAATAATGTATAGGACATGACTAGATTTGAATTTCAATTCTCACTTTGGCCAGACTCGCATGTAACCTTGGCAAAGCCAGTGGGCACAATTGACCTCAATTTCTTGCCATTTATGGAAAAATAACACTTACTTTAAATAGTTTTTCTAAAATGTACTAATGCATCTGGCTATACTTTGGAGACTGTAAAGCAATACTGTTTCTCCGTATAATGTCATTTGGGAAGTTCCTCAGCCCCCTCCACTCCCTTCAAATTATAAGCAGAAAATTAAACCTCAGAATATAGGCTTTTGGAGGGTATTGATTGGAAGAATAAAATAAGAAACATTCTTATAATAACTAGTGTTGTAATCATTGCTAAGATTGGCTCTCATTTTATAATGAAACATGATTCTGTGAAATAGTTGTTAGCTAAATGTCAAATGAAGGTTATTTCATTAAAATGCTGTTTTGGCCCAATCAGAAGAGACACACACAAGCCTCTATTACTTCTACAGAGTAGAGCTGTCAGTGTGTTTTGTGTTTATATAATTTTCCCTGTCTGGAGGAGTTTTTGTTATTCTTTATTCAGCCTTTTTACATCAGAATACTTTGATTGGGATTTGTTTTCCTAATAAAAAACCACACACTTCAGTATACAACATACATTAAAGTAATTCTAGGGTGCATTGTGTGTTTGCGTGCGAAATGCTAATCTGTTACTGTTCAATGGAATAATGTGTTAAAGAATAGAAGCACATGCAACTTTTTGTCGTGCTACTGATTGTGGTAAGACCCAGAATCTTCATAGCAAGTAGAGCTGGCTTTGGCACAAAACGGCCAATATGTGTCAGGTTCTACACTGAGCAAGTGAGTTTGGGTAAATAGTTTAAATGTTCTGATGCTCTGTTTGCTATCTATGCAGTTAAAGTTAAAATATGTTGGTTTTCTTATCTCTTCCTAGACATAATGTGAAAAATACTTAGATTAACAAAATAAAGTGCATATAAACAAATTTGCTGAAACAGAGGAAACAAAGGGTGAGTGTCACAAAACTCATGGTTCTGGTGTTGCAGGCAGCTGAGTTAGCTAGAAATACTATAGACAGACAGGGCCAGGCTCTAGAAGGAGTTAACCCAGAAGACAAAGACAACTATTGGAGAGAGGATGCGCCTGCTGTGAACCAGACCTAAAGGCCAAACAAATGTTAAAAGAATAGCACCTAGGACTGATATTCTAAATAGGTAGCCATCACCTAAAAAGACCCAAGTGAGTCAATAGCCCAACCCCCAAGGGGAAGAGACCCTGTCCTATATTCATGCTCGCTTACTACATGACTCACCTCCCCATTTGGTGCTGGGCCTAATCAACTTTACCTGAACAATGGTGTTTGTAATCCCATTGGTTGACCATAGTTTTGTCCCACCCCACATCCATCTAAGCAAGACAACTTCTCTACCTTAGTCCCGCATGGTTTTGCCCTATAAAGTCCCTAAAAGAGACGACTTCCACGGGCAACATTCTCTGGTCCCCCTTCTATCCCTCTCCTACAGAAGCTTTTCTATCCAATAAAGTTTTATCCTCAACCTCCATTTGTTCCTAAAATTCATTCTTTGTTTTAGAGAACACGAAGTCATCCAGGTCAGGTTGGGAGCTTCACTTCCCTGTATCACTGGAATAAATACACAGGGCTCCTGATATGTACTTACTGATTAACTGGATGGGCTTGGGCTGGTTGCTTAGAACATTCAGTCTGTCGTAACCTCATTTGTGGAAAAGGGGAAGAGAGTGTGCACTGCAGTATTATTTGGAGAAACGTGGGAAGTGACATTTTTTTCTTTATTCTTTTGATCTTTTTTTAAAAATTAATTTATTGAGAAACGGCTAGCAATGAGACAGCTTCAAAACCAATCAATAGGACAGTTTCCATAATTAACATATTGCATATTGTTGTCTTCGTAGTGGTTACTCATAGCACAAGGTGCAGACATGACATTCTGTCTAAATACTATTAGTACAAATCCTTCTTCTCACTGAATTAATAGAAAGTAGCTGTACATCTATCGCAACCATTTCATATATAGATACAAAATGGTCCTTCCTTTGTATCTCCTTTTTTGTTTAGCTCTGCTATAAATGGGTATTCCATTGCTATTTAAATATTGTAGGTGCCTGAATTCAGCAAAATAATCCAATATAGTCCAGTAGTCTTTAACAGCAGTGGGTTATCCATAGGACTGGCAATGTCAGAAGTCATTGACTTGAGCCTTTCACAGTCCAGCATATTTATATGGCTTTACTTTTTATGCCTCACTTTTATATTTTTCTGCTAGATAGTCAAGATCAAGATAAAGCAAAATCTATACAATAAGAAATGCAACCGTTGTGTCTGATAATGTCAGTCAAGTCCCCTCAGGATTTACCCTGTAACCCTGTACCGCACTTTGTAGATCCTTTGTCAGTGACATTTGTACAGAGCCAGTGGAGTGGTGAAGTGCTAACTTCTCCCTGCTTCAGTCACTCCTGCAGGGCAGCCCTGCAGCTTGCCTGGGCCAGTGCAAGAAAAGAGAGAAAACAAATCTCCTGAGTGAAGCCAACTATCTTGGGCCACAAAGAAAATATACATTAATGTATCTAAGCAGTAAAACTTCCTTTGTAAAAGTATGTTTTATGACACTGTTTCATGAAAGGGGGCTACAAGCTGGCTATGCAGAGCCAGAAGGCAACAGCATCAGTAGGGACAGTGCACCCCACTACACAGTGCTCTGTTGTTAGCCAAGCAACCCCTGCTCTCAAGCACTGCATAACAATAGTGTTAAAAATTCAGTCTTGTGGGGTAGAAATACTAGCTCTTAGGGCCTCACATGGTCCTTCAGCAGTGGGACACCTACCTGCTTTTAATCCAAGCAGATCCAGGGTTGGTTTTCTTCTGGAAAAAATTAGTTGAAGCCATTCTTACCCATATTTTGATTTTGATCATCATTGGAATAGCTCTTTTGACTTTGTTGCTTTTCAAAAACAGAGACATTTACGTTCAAAACGTGACAAATCATGGACCACCCTTTCTACAAATCCCTCCTACTTTCACACGGCCTTGGCAATGAGTGGGGTGAGGCTCCCTGTAGCCTCCTAGTACTATTTTCTCCCAGAACATGCTGACAGGAACTGCAAAGGTGGGGGCCTTTTACTTTTATTTCTTTTTATTTTCTTTGTGTTCAATTCGGGCAGAATTGAGGGCTAGAAGATGTAATAAAACAATAGACACTATACAAAGTTTTCAGTGTTCCTTTATCAGACATTTTCTTTGCAGTCCTTGTTGGCAAGCTCAGAGTGATGGTTTCATCCGCAGAAAAATGATAAATAACTTCAGAGTCCATATCTTTTTCTTTTCAGAGCATAAACAGAAACACTGTTTTATGTCATCTGGATGGAGTTAGTCTCTTTTCTACCATCTCTTCATTGTCTGTGTAATTGTATTTTCTCTTCAACTATCCAATGTTTGCACACATTGTATGGGTAGGTACATAAAATACATATGTGTTTATACACATACAAAATATATAAACAAATACATGCATATATATATATATATGCGCATAATGATTTATGGCCTTACATACAATTCTAGAGTTTTAGACTTGGCAGGGACTGTTGGTGGCTGACATTTCCTTCTTTCATAAATATCCATTTCAACATTTTCTATAGCAGTCTCTCGCCAGGTACAAACACTCCTTTATTCCCAAGAAGCTTGGCAAGTGACGGTGTTATATATGATGTGTTATGGAATTTCTTAATTTATCCTTGTTCATTAAAGTTCTCTTTACCTATAACCAGAGGAACTGGAAACAGAGACACTGGAGATGTTCATGGATGTGTTTGAATTAAAATACGCACAATCTCAGGATCTCAACCTCATGTTGTCATCAAAAAGCATTTTTCTCTTTCTAAATCTTTTTTCTTGTAATTTTGCTTAATTCTAGGCAAAAGATGATTTTATGACCTAAAATATTTTCACAAGAGGAATTGCCAGTAAGAATAGCTAATCAATTCTTGTCCTAAATGTCACAAATCATAAACTAGAGAAGGAAGATTGGCATACTAGTTGTGTACATCAGTGACGACAGGGCATTCATCCATCCACTGAGCACTAGCTTAGTGAATCTTTACCGTTACTACAATTGTGCTAGCACTGGGAAAGGATAACATGATAGAGACTTCATCCATGCTGTTAAGATAGTTTCATCTCACCAGAGTGCCAGGTAGTCATAGAATAGGTTATTGTGGAATAGAGTTAATACTGCAAGAGGTAGAAGAGGGTCGTGGTGTGAAGTGCCACTAAGTGAAGGAAGTGGGAGACATCATTCAAGTGGTTCTCCTCCTGAAGAGGGAAGAGACTCACAGAGAAGAGTGTCCACTCAGAGAACAAAGTGAACAAGTACACAGAGTTAGGAGCAAATAATGAAGATGGAGAAATTAATCTGGGAGACGCTTTTGTGCATGAAGACAGTGAGAGGTAAAACTAGAGCTGGGCCATGGGACTCGTTCTAGCATCTAGGACTAGAGTTTAGAAGGGGCACTAGAAAGTCATCGAATGATCACGAATAAAGACCTGGGGAGAAAAGGATTCAATGAAAACCACTTCTCAGGCAGAAAACATTATTACTGAGCTGAGTAGAGGGGAATTTTAAACAAAAATGGTAACCACAGACTCTGAATATGGTTCATTTGATGAGAACACACACGTGCAGTCAAAGGGATATTGTAGTGAGGGACAAGAATGTGACCTTCTGAGAATGTAGTTAATTAGTTAATGATAATAAAAGCCAGTTTGAGTACTATAAAACAATGTCTAAATGGGTATAAGTAGCAGATGGAGAAAACTTACCATTTTGAAAAACTAGCTAATTTTTTGTCAACATCTATGGTGGCACCTACCACGTAGTAAACATTCAGTCAATACTTGTGGAATGAATAAAGGAAATATACATAAACTTTCTAAACGACACATTTTTTGCCGTGTGAAATCAGTTATAGCTACATTTATCACATGCAAGAAACCAACCATCTGGTTCACTAAGAAAAAAATGTGTATGTCTGACAATTTCAAAATTTATATTTAAACTTGCAAATATTTATAGAAATCACAGAAAATACAGTTAGGGTTAAAAAAAAAAGTCAAACAGCCTGAGTTTCATTATTTGTTCTGCCACTGACAAGATCATTCTCTCTCTGCCTTAGTTTTCTCCATTCTCTAGTATGACAATAGTACAGTAAGTAGCTCAGAGCAGTGTGGTAATGTTTATTCACAAAAGAGTTCAAGGTGCTTCAAATGGGGTTTGACACATAGGACTGTATGTAAGTGGTTGGCCATTAGAAGAGGATTTCACACTTGGTACATAATACATACATGTTTGGTTATTATCAATATTATTATCCAAAGATTTGTTTCAGTGCATTGTGTAATATCTGTAATAGTTATACACTCTATTAATATCTACACACCATGCTCACATATAATATCTCAATTCATTTCTATGTTGCAACCCAATTTTGGCTATGTTGTGAATAAGGTAACTTAGACTCTTGTAGGTGACTTGACTTGCCTATGGTGGTATAAAATGAGTCTCATCCTCCATTGAATATTCACTAATTTTCTAATAGTTGTTGTTGTGTAGAACTTATTTTAATTGTTGGAAAAAATCTCATCTATTTGCTGTTAAGCAAAACTGAGAAGCAGAACAAAATGGCTGTAGGCTTTACCTGAACAACTAGTATGGCATAGGAGAGAATTTAATACTTGGCTGCCTGCCTTTGGAACCCATGATCTCAGTTCCAAAGCTGGAATTGTTCTAATGTGAAATGGAAGGAAGGGAGAGTAGTCACAAGGTAATGTTGGCTTTTGTAAGCAGATTGAATGGATTAAGTATCTTGGACTGTGCAGAATGAAAGTTCAAGGTCTCTGCTGATGCCTTTCCATGTTCTTTCATGGCACCTGACTGTGAAGTCCTTCCTTTTCTGCTAATTACCTTTCCTTTGAATCCATTGGCTCTCCTCTGCCTTGGCCCTGAGTAAACAACTGTAGCCATAAACCTTTCATGAAGATGCACAGAAGAACGGCTTTGCATCAGCCAGGACTGCCAGCTTCCCATCAAAGCCTCATAAACCCTTTTATGAGTCCCATAAAATGCTGCCTGCTCCTGTTAGGGGAGAAGAGGACATCCCTCTGATCCAACTCATGCTGGTTTCGATTGCTTCATTTCCATCTATCAGAGTCCTTGGCAAACCAGAAGCAGGTCATAGCCAAGTGGGAAATCAGTCCATTTGTTTCTGTGGTATCCCTTGACTAGGTCTCTTGTACCCAGTGACACACCATAATGTTGAGTAGGTCTGGTGAGTTGTTCTGGAAGATGAAGTAAGCAGCAAGGAGTTCTAAGAACCAACTCCTCAGTTCAGAATTGAAGGCTGGCTAGAGAGTGCTTTTTCCCCATGTATGTTGAAAGAGAAGGCAAGGATCATTTCTGACAATTCCTAATGGCTTCTGCATTACAGATGGATGCATCCACGTTCTTAGGATGGATTGTCATTGCTATAAGAAAAAGTTACTAATGTATTAATTGGTTTTGTGAACCTTCTCAGCCTCCCAGGTTCCCATCCAACAGTCGAATGTTATTCATCCTCTCTGTTTTGTTTTATAGAGTAAGACAAATTTAGAATCCAAGAGATGGGAATGCTAGAGACTGGGAGGAGATGTGAAGGTACTATAGTCTTGCAGTTACTGAGACTTCGCATCTTTTATGCTATAGTGAGTAAGCTCCAGTAAGACAGGTGGTACCTTTATTTATTGATCTACCAGTGTCTACTTTTGAGCATGATTTCAACAAAGGATGACTATAGTATAATCACTGTATTTATAGGTATTGAATGTCAGTATATGTAAAGTTCTGTTGTAGTAACAAATACAGAGTTGGAGGGTCATTTTTTCTTCTTGGAAATGGTGCATCTCAAGTTTATTGCATCCCATCTTTACTCTGATATTTGCATTATTGGAGCAGCTTCTGTCTCAAACATTGCCAATCTTTTATTAGAGAGAAAAGAAGACAATGCCTATTCCATGCTGATTTTTCAGAGTGAGGCACTGCATGTCTTATGTAATGTTTCATTCACATATTAAAGGCAAGATCTGGTCAAATGCATGGTGAATTATAATTCTGTTCCTCAGCACAACTTTATTAATCTCTTTCATGCTTTGTCAAAATTCAAATTTGCTTTTATGTTCCTAAGATAATTTTAGTGAGTATCTCTTTGCTATTTCAAACAAGCAGGATGTTTGAAACAGATATATTTTGGACACTTGAAAATGAAGCCAGAGACAAGAAAACAAACCAATATCAATTATTTAGAAGGAAAAAGCTTCATTGAAATTGTTTTGTGCTCAGCATCTCAATCCTATGGAAGAAGAAACAATGTTCAGAAAATCAATGGCTCTAACAGTGGAAAGCTGTTAAATCATTAAAGATAGATCTGTTATTGCTAAAGCTTGTGGTTGCTAAGGCAAAACAGAAACATGATATATCTTAGGAATATTTTTGGCAAAATATAATTGAAACAAGATAATGCAAAGGTTTACTACCAACGTTATGAAAAATGATTGATGAATACACAAGATACCTAATAGAGAGAAGTTGTAAATTGGTGGCATAAAGCATGGATCAAAAGAGATCAAAGTGTAGATTTTTTTGAATATTATTTAATTGAAATTATTTTCAGCTTAAAATATAATGCTATAAAACGTTTCATGTAAATCCAAGTGGAAATTACAAAGGGAAAACTATCTCTAGTAGATAAAAGGGATAAGTATCAGCACCGCTGTGAAACTTCAACACCTCATAAAGAAAAGCAACAAGACGGGACAAATGAGCAAAGGAACCACAAACAGCCAATCATTAACATAATAATTATAGCTTTCTCTATTAATAATTACTTTAAGTGTGCATGGCTTATATTGTGCAATCAAAAGATGCAAAATGGAGGAATGGATTAACATTATTCAGTGATACCCAGCTGCTATGGTTTGGACGATGCTGCCCCTGCAACACTATCGAAGAGACACAGTGTTTGGAAAGCAAGCCAGCCATGGGCCTGCCCATTTGAGTGGGGTCAGTGCCTTTATAGAAAGGTTTTCATGCTGGTGCTCCCTCCACCACACAACAGGGGATGCAGCAATAGGGCATCAGTTTGGAATTGCAGTTCTGCCCTGACCAGTCTTGGCAGCATCTTGATCCCGGACTTCTGAACCTCTAAGCCACGAGAAATCTCTATTATTCCCAAGTTATTCCATCTGTGGTAGTTTTTGTAGCCATACAAATGAACTATTCACAGCCTACATTAGCATTAAGTACACATGTAGACTGAGAGTGAGGGATGGATAAAGAACATGTTCCACTCAAATGGTAGTGGAGAGAGACTAGGGATGCCTATAATTACATCAGAAAAAAAATAATTAAACTCTTTTACAAGAGAAAAATAGGAGCCAGCCAGATAGCTCATTGCACTAAATCTCATGCTTAGGTAGAGTGCGGTGGCTGGGGCTTCATCCCCAGGTGCCTTGCCTGCCCCGCCTCCGGGGCCCACTGAGATTGAGACTGGGTGTGGTGGCTAATGCCTGCAATCCCAGGGCTTGGGAGACTGAAAACAGGAGAATCACTGCACTTGTCCACATAGAGAGACTATAGATCCTATACTAAGTACATTAAAAAAGAGAAAAATTATTCAATTCTGTGAAGAGGAAAAGATAACTTCACCATGCTGTTATTGTGAATGTATACCCATTTAACCTTGGAGCATTAAATACACAAAACAAACTTCAACAGAACTGAAGAAGACATAGCAGCAAATTCATAGCAGGTGATACAGTATCATTCAGATGGGAAATCCAGAAGCAAACATTGTATTTGAGTGATATTTTACCAAATGAACAAAACAAATCTGTGAAAAAGATTTTTTTTGTTATTTTTCAAAATTGAGATACATTGTGATACAAAAATTTCACATTCACATATCATTATTGGTTTGAAGATGAAACTGGCTATAGTAGATAGAACTTACAGAGTCAGATGGAATAGAAGTTGGCCTACTTATAAATCTTCAAGGAAAAGACCTCAGTCCTACAACCCATGGGAGCAAATTCTTCCGTTGACAGAAATGAAGACAAATAAGCTTCAAACTGAATCATTTCTTGAGTAGTAGACAGGAACCAGTTTAGCCAATACCTGATGTTTTTCTTTCTTTCTTTTTTTTTTTTTTTTTTTGGTGGAACCAGGAATTGAACTCAGGCCCTTGCACTTGACAAGGGAGTGCTTCTTATTCCACCGAGACCTCTACCTGGCCCAACACCTGATATTTTTCATAGGAGGCCCTGAGCATAGATCTTAATTAACTTTCAGAAGTATGAATTAAGGAATAGGTATGAATATAAGTCACTGAATTTATGGGATTTCAAGGGCTGGCCAAATGGCTCAGTGGATTAAAGTGGCTGTAAGCACACATTGGTGTAGGGGCCAGAGGTTCGATCCCTGGGCCTGCCACGCTGGCCCTGCCCCTGGGACTCAGTGACACAGCGATTAAGACTGGGTACAGAGGTACACACCTGTAATCCCAGCTTTTGGGAGGCTATAGACAGAAGAATCACTGGGAGTCTGATCTAGTAGTGAGACCCTGAACACCCTGTAGATCATTCGCTAAAATAAATAAAAAAATAAAAATTAAATTTATAGGATTTCTATTGTTAGTCAGTAGTGAAAAACTATGAAAAGTTTCTGCATTTATGCAGTGTATAATAGAAAACAAATGACATAAAATGATTGTTTCATTTTTCTTGTCTTTTTTTTGTATTGTAGGGAAGAGTCTAGATGGTGTTCAGGGTCTCACTACTAGATCAGACTCATAATGATCTGCCTGTTTACAGTCTCCCAAGAGCTAGGATTATAGGCATGTACCACCACACCCAGTCTCAGTCACTGTCTCAGCATGACCTGGGGGGCAGGGCCTGCACTGCAGGCCTGGGACTCAGACTCCTGGGCCTTGGGTCTGCTTACAGGTGCTTTAGTGAGTGAGCTATTTGGCTGACACTCATTTTCTTACTTTTTAAATAAGCGATGACCACTTATTTATTAACTTCCCTATTACTACTAATAAATAACATAACTTCATATTCAGGCATTGTTAAAGCGCTTTGTACGCATTGAGTCATTTGGCCTTAGAGCAGAATGATGAAATAGGCAATTATTACTATCTCTATTTTATTTTTTATTTTGGTTTTTACTTTGTTTAGTCAAAGTGTTGCTGGCTTTGAAAGCACTACGTAGCCCAGGCTGACCTTGATCTTGCTGTGACCCTCCTGACTCAGCCTCCTAAGTGCTGGGATCACCGGTATGCACCACCATACCCAGCTACTACTTCCATTTTAAAGATTTTAAAGGTAGCACAGAGTAACTGGCATCTCTCCCCCACCTTCAGCCCATCCTAAGGATGGGGTTAGCACCTCATGTGGTGCCAGGAATTGAACCTTTGTTCCCTGCAGCTGCCTAAGCTTGCTTAAGCAGGTGCTTTGGGGCCCTGAACTGTCTTGCTGGCCTCCAAGCATCTTGTCAAGAGTTGCAAGGGTACGAAATTCATAGCTGATCTTTATGTCTGAGAAGGGTGGCTTTAGATTCAAGGATAGTTCTCCTTTAAATTGTTTAGCAATAGTTACAAGTGCATAAAGGAGACACAGGAAGTAGGCCCAAGGGCAGCAGTACAAGCTTCAATTTTAAAATATACTTTGCGGGGTGGATAATAATCTGGAGAGAGGCTAGAAAATATTTTAAAATAAAGAACCTGGGGAAATTCTAGTAAACTTTCTAGAACACTACAATTTCTCTTGATCTATACATGCTAGAAGGCTACATCATTTTAATCACACATTATTATTATTATTATTATTATTACTATTATTATTACTGTTATTATTATTGGTACCAGGGATCAAGCTCAGGACCTTTGCTGAACAGGAAGGTGCTTATTCTGCTGCACTATTTCCCTGGTCCTGAGATTTAGTTGTTTTATTTTTAAAATTTACTTTTTTTCACCAGACTTTAATATTGAGATGAATCCAAGCCAGTCACTAATACAGTTATCCTGATTAGGCATGATGACTAAATGATGACTCCATGGGAAACGATTAAACAAACTAAATAAAAATATTTGATAATTTCTCTACAAATAAATTTTTATTTTATTTTATTGTTTCCTTGGTCAGTTTAATGCTTGTTCAATTCATCCACATTGTTACGAACAGTAATAACCTGTTAGTTCTCATGTCTGTAAAATATTCCATTGCATAGATATAAATACTATTTATTTTAGTGTTATGGGAACTTAAGATAGTTTTCAGAATGGGACCATTATGAACAGTGTACTAATGGGCATCCTATTTTATGGTTGTTGTTGAATATAGCTAAATATTACTCATACTTTTGAATAGTTAATGTATAAAGTACATTTAAAGCCTCTATATAAAGATTGCCTTCCTTGAATATTTTATTCCTTGCCAACAGTAAAATATAATCAGCTATTTGAAATTGTTCTCCGTAATGAATTTTATTTTATTTAGAGACATGGTCTCATTATGTAGTTCAGGCTGGTCCTAAAACCACTGTGTAACTCAGGCTGGCCTGGAACTCATGGTGATCCTCTTGCCTCAGTCTCCTGAGTTCTGGAATTACAGGCATGTACTACCATGTCCAGCTCAATAATGAACTGAGTAATTGAAACCAATTACCATGCAATAATTGGCTCTTATATTTTGGAGAATTTGAGAGGTCATCTTTAGGATTCACTCTATAGATGCATAACTTCTTTAATGTTATTAGTAAGTGGGGAAAACTGGGTAGCTAGCATTTATTTAATTAGTTCTAGGCTTAAAAATGACTTTGATTTTATGAAGCTCTACTTATGTTTTTTCTTATGTAAACAGAAATGTAACAGAAAATGCCCCATACCCCTGCCAGTACACTTCAGTTTCTTAGTTGCCCAGGTGAAAGTTCCTGTTCCCGTTTCTCCTGTCTCTTAGAAATGGCTGGTTATTGCGATGCACAGTGGTCACTGTGATGTGCACTGTATAAAGCAAACCCCAGAAGACAGGCCGTTCTGCCTCTGTATTTTCTGCTTGCTTGTCCTGTAGAAGCCCTAGATCATGAGAGACCAGGGCCTGGTATTCTGGGAATGGTACCCATTCACATAAATAAATCTGCTGCAAATCCTGGGTGTTGTTTTGGTGTTTTTGCTAGCTGCTTCATAAATGCTGTTCATGATTATGCCAATATTACATTGATGCAGCCTAACCTTTTACCATTGGTTTTTTAAAGTGAAACATCAATTTATTATACATAAATCACATAAAATGATTTTTATCTATAAAGAAAAATGGCTTTTGCAGCTTCCCTGTCCATGTGAGTCATAATATTATGGATGTAAATTCCCTCAAAGAAAAACAAAAAGGTGATATTTGCAGCATAGCTTTTAAATGTTGATGCTCATTAAATACTTAAGAAGCTGAAAACAAACATAAAAATATCAAGAGGTACCTCTTACAGATACTAGGAAAGTACACATTTTAAATAATTTTTTGGATTATAATTCTAACATTTCTTATATGAACATAGAAATTTTTGGAAAAAAAACAAAAAAGTCTTTAAACCATATGGTATACAAAACAGCAATATCCCCTAAAAATCACTAATATATATGTGGACTAGAACAGTTATTTTCTCACCTTATATTGAACAGGATTTTTTGATGTATAGGTCTTACTTTAGTTACCTCTTAAAACCACATTTAACTGATATACAGTTAAAGACTTATGAAAACTTTTTGTCATTCAATATTTTTTAAAGGTCACTCATCCATTGACAAATAACTTGCATGCTTCAATTCTGACTGTCCAGGTGTATTCATTTGGTATGGGAAAGACTTTGTAAGCTCCATGTACGAAATATAGCATAATAGCTAATTCATTGACAACCATGGAGAAACTCAGAAAAGAAACATCTATGCTACTTCAGAGATTTTTGTGTGTGCATGTGTGCATGAATGCGTGTGTGTGTGTGTGTGTGTGTGTGTGTGCGTGTGCATGTGTGTATGCATGCCTGTGTACATGTGTGTATAATATCAAGTTCTGGACTAAAGAAGCACAAGGAGGTAGAAATGAGTGGAATACAGAAAGCAGTCTGAAGAGTCAACAGAAGATCACATTTTTAAAGCCTTACTGAAAAGAATCCTGAGGCAAACAGGGTACCAGAAACATGCTTGCATAGGAGACTAGCTAACTCGATCAAAATGTAGTAATATTTACAGGACTGAATGTTTGTCATTAAAAGTATCAATAAGATGAAAGTTTCATAATTAAATATATGGCTTTCTGGTAGTTAATGTATAGCTAATTTTCAATGATCAGGGAAATTTTGAAATTTTCATTCTTTCCTGGCTCTTTCCTGCATGCTAACTTCAGACTTCAAATATTTATTTAACTTTACTGGTGTTGGTGGCTTTACTATCTTTGAAAATTAAGTGTGACATAACATTATTCATATTCATGATGTCACCTGGGCTCAGTTTTCGACTTTTGGATGTTCTTTGGGACGTAGAGATGGCCTGCAGGAACTTGGACAAGACCTTCTGTTGTGTTAGGTGGTTTTGGCCCACAGAGGATCCTGTTCTTGTCTTACCAGAGAGCACTGAGCTTTCCTTTGTGCTCATTATTGATTTAGACCTATAAAACTGGATAAGCCAGGTTTGTCATCAAAGTCTTGGAACTCATGAAGAACAATGAAGTTTGAAGTTTTGATTGCAAAAACAGAACTCCTTATTAATATTGGAAAATAGCCATTGTGACTCAAAGCAGGGTGGAAAGCAGTACCATGCCTCTTTCAGTTTGACATAACATGCAATTTCTTGCTAAGAACTTACTTCAAAGCATTGAAAATGTGCAGAATTGGAGTGCCTGGAAATCAGAGCTGTGGAGAGATGAATAATTGAATGATGTCTTTCCTCCCCTAAATGCCAGGCTGCTTGCCTGAACAGGCTCATTTGCCCAATGCCTTTTGGCACCTATCAAACCCAGGTCTTTAATGCCAGTCAAACCTACCAAGTGACACATGCAGAACTTGACTTCAGCTTGTTGGGCCACATTCCCTAGTTCAGCACAGCGGGCTGCCCCTGCAGTGAGAGAGAGACAGCCTGAAGAAAATGTTGAATTCAAAATTATCTTCAGGGGCTAGGGAAATAGCTCAGTGGCATAACTGCCTGCTTGGTAAGCACAAGTGCCCAAATTTGATCCCCAACACCAAATAAATAAATAAATATATAAAAAAAATTCAAAATTACTTTCAGCCTTCTGGTTGGTTCAGTCTACCTGTGAGAGGTTGCTGGTGCAAGAAGTACGAGAACCTTGAACTAACTACCATGCCACTCCACCAAAATCCTGCCTGATGGGCATTTTTCTTTAATTAATATTTTAGTCTGTGTTACAGGTTAAATCATGTGTTCCAAAAATGATAGTGAAATCTTAATTTCTACTCCCTTAAAGTGGGAGTGCTATGTCCCCCTGCCCCAGAATTCACAGATATAGGGGCTGGGGAGATGGCTCAGTTGAATAAGCACTTCCCTGGCAAAAGCAAGGACCTGAGCTCAATCCCCGGTTCAGAAAAAAAAAAAAAAAGAAAGAAAGAAAAAGAGAAAAAAAAAAAAAGAATTCATTGATGTAATTAGTGAGAAAAAACTCACACCGAAGTAGTGCGGGCCCTTCATCAAAATGTGATTTCCTTAAGAAAACCCTGTCTTTATAAAAAGGGAAAATTTGAAGACAAAGACACATAAACAAGAAAATTCACACAGATTCTCCAGTGCCTTCACGGGGAGTGTTGTCCTACCAAGACAACTTGATCTTGAAATTGAAGACAACAACTTGATCTTGAAATTCCATGTTTCAGAGCTGTGAGACAATAAATCTTTGTTATTCAAGCCACTTGTTTGTGATACTATGTTGTAACAATTGTAACCCATAACACGGTTTACTCAGATAACCCCTTAATTTTTTTATTTTTGTTTTTAGATGTTTGTTTCATTACAAAGTCCAATGATTAAGGTAAATTTGATATCTTGGTATCCTAGCCTGAGGAATAGTCTGGATTTTTTTCTCTAGATTGCTTACCTTGAGCTATTCTACTATAATTGCTTCATTTAATCAAATCCAACACTGGCAAACAGGCTTGGTGTCAACTAGCTTAGTAGCATGCTTGCTATTTCTTCTTGAAGCCTGGGAGAGTGATTGTGTGACTTCTGAAGTCCGTCAATAGGTCATATAGTGACTTTTCCCCAAGCTAGGGTACATGGATCATGTTAAAAAGATTTTTGGCATAGCCTCGAAATTACATCCAGCCTACAAACTAGTTTTATAATTCATTTTTGTACATAGGTTCTTTAAACTATTTTCAACTCTCTGGAAACAGAACATACCAACTTGGAATGTTAAAATTATGTTAGAAATAGCTTTAGAGCCATCAAGGTAATTTAAAATGAAGTTAACCATAACTCTCTTTGGAAAAAGTCAAAAAGAGTAGCTTATACTCTTCCAAAACGCTTTAAGCTGTATAATCAATAGACGTGCATGGACACTAATCATTTACAGAATGGTATGAGGGATACAAAAGGGAGTTTTTAAACAGTGAGCTCTTCTAAATGGCTAGCTGGATACATATTTACCATGTGAGAATAAGGGAATTGTTAATTTTATGGCACTCAGTATGTGACCAAGAATACACTGCACCTTGACAATAGTCCACTGTCAGCAATGGTTTATTATGGGAGGATGCCTTTTGAACTCCATACTCTGGGAGAGAAAATAAGTGCTAAAATGAGTATATTAAAATCAGATGTGAATAAAATGACTTAAGGCTAGCAATTTCAGTGGTATTAGTAATGAGAGAGAGAGACAGACAGACAGACAGAGACAGAGACAGAGACAGAGAGAACAATATAAAATGCAATAGGGTGCAAACTTATTTCCAAATCGGTCCTATCAGGTACTTCTTGATGATGAGCCCTCATGATATAAATACTTCCTGGAGGTGCCAGTATCATCACAATGGCAACTAACTTTCAACCTGACGAAGGGAGGCAGTCAAGACATGGAAAGAATTTTGCCTTAGTCTTGAAGGGTATTAACAATGAGCTGCTGCTGTTACTGAGTCTTTGAAAGGCCATTATACAGTATAATCAAGCAAAGTGCTTGACGATGGTGGGGAACATGGGGCTCCCAATGAAGTAAGAACAGGTCTGCTGTGCACTTCCTTCCCTGGAAAGTGGCTGTCTCATTCAGAATTGATGCTCTGTGGAACCCCATGGTTGTAAATCCACTGATGATAGTTTTGAGCCCGGCATAACATGTGAGGAGGGCTAATCCATATGCAGAGTAAATGTCTCTTCCAGTAAGGAAATCACTAATCCTTCAGTGATTTAATTGCACCAGTGTAGTCAAACTGTTGATCATTGCTGGGTGACTGGCTGCTCACCCTTGGGAATGGTACTATATTGGAGATTAATATTGGTCTATTCTACTGGAAGAATGGGCACTCTTCAATAAGTACAGCAAGTAGATCTCAGTTACCAGAAGGTCCCATGGCTGAATCCATACATCACCTATATTCCTGTCAACACAGTCCCCGAGTTCACTGGACAATGTCGGTGGTGTTAGAACCGAGAATGCTGGTATCTATGGAGTGAAACAACTTATGAACTTGATTATTACAGTTCTCTCCTGGTCAGATTATGCTTTGGTGAGCATTTACATGGTACATGCTCCATCGTCAAGGATGAACTAAAAGCTTTGATTTGGAAATGAGTTTGCCTCTATTTGCATTGGATGTTGTTCTCTCTGTGTGTCTCTGTCTCTCTCCAATTTTTAGCCCTACTGATATTACTAGGCTTCAGGTCTTTTATTCAGTCTGATTATTCACAAATTTCTTATTTCTTCCTATTAAGAGAAATCTATCTGCCAAGTGTGTTGGTGCATGCCTATAATGCCAGTACTCTGGAGGCTGAAGTAGGAGGATCACTGTGAGTTCAAGGCCAGACTGGACTATGTAGCAAATTAAAGGTCAGCTTCACTACATAGTGAGGGCTTGTCTTAACACCCACCCCTGAAAAAAGCAAAACAATAAGAACAGAAGGAAACTATTTACATCATTCCCAAAGCATATTTTTTCCAACTGGACCTTTGAGCTATGGCTCACAATTTATGTATAATCTCAAGTCTGCCTATTTATCTTTCCAAACAGAATAGGTAACCAGGTTGACTGGTCAACATTCATCTGACTAGGAATTTCATCACTGACCTTTAGAGCTGTTCAAGCAAAGCTTTGTAGCACTGTAGCCACCCAGATTTTGCCATACCTGCGAACTTGTGCATAGCCACCCATAAGTCAGTACTAATATTTCTCTTTTGTTTATGTATTCTACGATCTTTTCACAAAGCCATCAATGCGGGCTGCAGGAGCATGCAGTGTATCAGGAATGGGAACATGGACATTTGGGCTTCATCTTCATGTAAATTGTGTTTTCAGGGTTTGCTTCCCACTGATCATGCATACCACATTTCTGTTTAATGGGAGAGTACAAATGTGTGTCTTGATGGGTCAAATAACATCCGGTATATAATAGGAAGCCCCAGTCTCATGATCACTAGGTCACCAAAAGTAATGTTCAGTCTGTACGGTCCTATAAAACATTGAGGGATATTTCCCAAAAAGTGAAGAGTTACTTGCAGAACATGGCAGAGTCTCTGTCCAAAATCATAAAGACCCACATTACAGCTAATTACAGGGACCCACACCAGCACAAAGCAGCATCCCTAATAGCCAATGACTCTGTAAACATAAGTTAAATCTGCTAGTCCAGGTGGTAGACCACCATGTACAGCAGCCAAGACCTATTTCAGCGCCTTCTCCTATAGTGGGCCTTACTGAAAAAATAATAGTTTTTAAACTAAAGCCCTAATTGGTTTGGAGTTGTACACCAAATGAGGAATATATTAGCTCCTGATCTGAAGGGACCCATGGGTTTTATGCTTCTGCTTTGGTTATAGAAATAGGACCAGATACAAAAACCTGTCCTTCCTTTTAGGAGGTATATCTCTATGTGCTCTGCAACACTGGGACCCCTGGAGTTTTAGAAATGCATTTCTTTCCCTTTGATATGCACTTTTCTTACTAGTAAGTCAACTGCAATGCCACTTTTTTTGTCTGTAGGCCAAATCAGTGTAGTTTCAACAATGCAATGAACCAGTGTGATTGTTCCTAGGAGAGAAGGCATGATAAAACCATGCAAATTAAGTCATAATGTACGACTGGAGAGTAAGGCGTGAACATATATTGCTACCCTTGCCAGCAGACAGCAAACGACTTCTGCTAGATGTTATTGGCGGGGCTATAGAAAAAGATATTTAGGGGCCTGGGAGATGGGATAAGTGCTTCCCTGGCAAGCCAAGGGCCTGAGTTCAATCCCTGCCTCGGCCAAAAAGAAAAAAAAGAGTAAAGAAAAGATATTTGCCAGATCAGTAACTTCATGTCAAATACCACCTGATCTGTGAAATCATCAAGTAGTAAAGTCCCATCTGATAAAACAGCTGCTAATACACTTGACATCTTATTAATTTTACTGTAATTCACATTCATTGTCATGCACCACAGTCTATCTTTAATTTGTGCATACCATATAAATAAGTAGAATGGAGTTGTGGTGGGAATCCCTATCCCTGCATCTTTCATGTCCAGGTCTGTGTGAATCTGATTTTTTCAGTTCTTGCCTTGGTTCTGGCCTCCGCCATTGCTAAGTTTTGCCTTTGAGATGAGTGCTACCGCTTAGATCCCAATGTGCTAAGATGTAACTGCATTTAGATTTCAAAACTCAGTGACTGTGTTTTCCATTCTACCATCTGAACTACACAGAAAAGTGATCATAAAGCTCTTTATCAACCTTCAGTGATGATAGCATCCAAGTATATTTCTCAGAAATGGTGAAATGTGTATCACTAGGACCTTCCTAGTGCTAATGAATAGGGCTCAAACAGCAAATCCACCCTCACATTCCACTTTTCCTAAGTCATTCTGTAAATTGAAATAAGAACATCACTGTATTTTTTAATTCACTAGCTTTTGGGCCAATGCAAAAGAAACTGTTAATTAAAATCCTTTCAAATCTCTATGGTATAACACTACATGTAGAATTTCTGCTTAGTGAGCTTATAACATTAAATTCAGAACAACTAATTTGAAGATAACAATATGCAATATAATAACCATTGTTAATGTCTTATGATTTTGTTTTGGAATTCTGTATCATTTGTATATTTTTTGTCTTTTTTAAATAAAATAAAACAATTATTTAAAAATGAAGAATATTATGTCGGCTTCTAGTACTATGGTCATCAACTAGGAAAATAATTATTGAACATTTGATATAATTCATGTATAAAAAATAAGATAAGTAAGCAGCTACACTCTTAATTTACTGATGAGACATCTGCTAAAATAATATCTGTAAATGTAATATCATGTATGCACCTTGTACGATACCAAAACATTATGAAAACAGTTTGCAATGTATTAATTTATTGAATCTGTCTTGTTAAGGTGTCTTGAAACTGTCTGATTGATATTTGTACTTCAATAAAATAAAAAATAAATTAAAATAAATAAATAAAACATAAAAATGAAATAAATTCAAACTGATTCAGTTTTATGTTCCACCATTACAGCACACACCTAATGTCTGTTTCCACACCTTTTTCCTATATTTTTGTCTAAATAAGTGAGAAAACTCAGGCAATTTTTCTGGAGTATTATGTGCCTTCTCAGGAGTCATACTGTATTACTCATTCTGAGGAGCCTGCTATAACTTCTGTCTCACTATAATTCTAAAAAGAGAGATGGTAGAAATAAGGTCAGTGAAGCATCAGCACTGTCTTGTGTGACAACTGCCTAAGAAGAGCCACTAACATGCTCCCAGGGAACACAGTGTTGAATCTGCTCAGAGGGACAAGGAAAGGCATATTTACAATGAGTAAGGAGCTTCTGACCACTACATTGGAAAGGTCATTTTTGCTCTGTGTGGTATCGTGTCTGGCCGTTGGTCAGGGAACCAACATGTCCTATCAGGGAGACAGTCACCACCACTCTATTGTCCAGACAGGCCATCAGGAACATAAACTCAGTCCCAGTAAAAAATTAGGGAAAAAAAGTTTAACAAAGTGAAGATATTTCATTCCTAAAGAGGAAAAGGAGCAGGAGGAAAAGAGAGTATTGATATGAAAGAGTTAGAGTTGAGGTCTCTGGAGCAATGGAGGACCCATGGGCCCCTTTATGTTTGTTGCTTTTGTGGGGTTGAGTGACCATCCCTGCCCTTCACCACACTGAATTTGGTGCAACTGGATTGGTTTTGGGGCACCTACACCTAACATCATTGTGTGCAGTTGTCTCCCTGCAACTTCTTTCTTTTGGTTTATTTGCCCTTGACACACCTCTTAAGGTCTTATCTTTGAGGTGGGTGGGGGTGGTTGTTTGCAAGTGAATACCTCATTCATAGTTTGCTTAGAGTTATTAAGGGAAGATGTGTAAATATTAAATGTACTCTAAAATGACCCTAGAGTGAATAATATAGAGATTTTAGAGTGAAAACACACATATCTATAACTGTATCTATATAATCTATATCATCTTTGCCTTTATAACTATACTTCTATGTGAATGCTTAGGTATGAGTGCATACTGACTTACAGTCAACCTGTATGCCCTTTGTTTTTTCTAGATTCTGTTGGAAGTTGAGATGTCTTATTGGTTATGCACTGGGCTTTCTTCCTGTGTCCTGCCTGTTAGGTCTTTTACTGGTGTCGTGATGCAAGTTCCAAGGCCCTTTGGTGCCTTCCTTTTTCCTGATTTTCTTTCTCTACTCCTCACTTTGATGTGTTTTGCAAGAGAATTTTTCTAGCAGAGTTTGTTTTCATCGCTCTCTCTCATCAGGATTAGCTGATTACCTAATTAGGTACCTGTTTTAATTTTGGTTTGTCTTCACACCCTAAGCCTACAGTAGAGAAGCTACTCATACTACAAAGGAGAATCATTAGAATGCAGGGACTCAATGCCTCCAGTTTTACAAGACTTTCCACATACTCCCTTTTTAGTTTATAGGGTCCCATTCTTTCCCAATCAATGTCTTCATTTGAACTGAGAATCCAAAGACAAAAATAAGTTGCCACATAGAGTCTGTAGAAATAAACAATATAAAATATGAAACGATTTTCATTAATTTTTAGTTTTTCTTTATATTCATGGAAATAGTTATGACTGAACATTTCTGTAACAACATGCAGAGCTTGAAACTAATTATATTCAGTGTTACTTTTTCTGTATCCTAAATTTTTGTGTAGTTGTGATTATAACACACACACATACTCTCTCTCTGTCTCTGCTTCCACCTCCCCAATGCTCTCCCTCCTTCTCTCTCTCCTTCTTCATCTCTCCTTGTTCCCTTTTCTTCCTCTGTCCCACCACCCTCTGTGACTTTCTCTTTCCTTTTCTAAATTATTTTCATCTTTGTAGGTGAGTTGGCCTAGATGATTATTTATTTTACTTTTAGGTTTAAGATTCAATCTTACAAAATTAGTTCAATTAGAGCAAGACGCCAGTGATGTGCACATGTCCAACTTTTTTTCTGGCTGGATGATGGCCTGATGCTCTTGTATCCATGAGGCTTTGCAATCTCCAGGAATGTTAACTATTGAGCAAATCATAGGGTACATGGGCAGTATGCACTATGCCATGGGATTCACTTCCCAATCATGATTTTTCCCCAGATCCAGGGCAGCAGTGAAATACTATCCTTTGCATTTTGTAGATAAGAAACGTGTTCTGCATTGATGAGTGATAATCAGATTTCTACCCAAGTGTGTGCAATTCTAGAACCTAGATTTTGAGCTCTAAGATAGTGTGATAGATTGAATGGTGGTCTCCAGAAAACAGTACATGCTGATTTCTTGTGTGTGCCTTTGAGAAAGGGGTCTTCTTGGCTGTAATTGCGATAAAAATTTCAAATTTCCCAGTAGACGTAAGGTAGTCCCTGAATCAATTGCCACATGTTCTCATACTGGAAAGGGCACACACTTAGAAACACTGAGACACAAGATGAGGTCAAGGAGGAAACAGCCGTTGGAGTCAGATAGCCTCAAGCATGGAGCCACCAGAAACTAGAAGATATCATTTTCCTATTGTCTTTGGAAAAAAATGTGTCCTTTAAAAATATTGATTTAAGTCATGCATTTTGTATAAATCATTGTGGCAGACTTAGGAAAATGATACTGCTTCTAAATGATAGACTCTTCAAAATCATAAGATCTTTCTAAACGCTGACAGTATGGCTTGATCCAGTGTCCACTGAATGAGAATGATATTCGTACTGCAGGTCACTTTCTTGCCTCCAGCCCATAGAAAACTGTACTTTGAGAAGGATTTCAATTGTACAATAAAATTTATGAACGAAAAATTTTAAAAAGTTAAAGTTGGCATTCATGTAGCTGATTCTTTCCCTGATTATCATTTCTTAAAGAGAGGGAAAAAGTCTTAAGGCAAAAACATAGACAAAGGGGCCAGTGAGATAGTCAGCAGATTAAAGTGCCTGCTTAGGCAAGCTTACGACCTGTGGTTTGATCTCTTGCACCACATGTGGCACCAGCCCTGTCCCCAGGGTAGCTGAGCTGACCAGAGTCTGGGCGTGGTGGTACACACCTGTATTACCAGGCCTGGGGAAGCTGAAAGCAGGAGTATCACCATGAGTCCAAGCTGGGTGGTAAAGCCCTGTAACAACCAAATATTTAAAAAAATATATATAGATAAACTCTAATGTCAAATATCAGAATTTTGATGTATTTCTTGTTTGCTTTTAACACTGATTTTGCTTCAGTGTTCAATAATACATCATAGAAAATTATTCTTATCTAAATTTTAGTCTTATTCCTTTCTTGCAATATGAGAAGTCACCTTTGTTCAAATATCTAAATTAGAGAAAAATTTAAGTTTGAGAGTCTCCCAAAAGCTGGGGACATAATGAGAGTGATACATTCACCTAGACTTTAGTAAATGAAATGATCTCAGAGACATAAGTCTAGAGTCTGTAAGAGGAGAATAAGAGTTATATATAACTTGCAGATACCTTTGCAAGAAAATTTTGAGAACAAGAAAGCACCTAAAATGTTCTTCAGCACAGAAAAGAGTGGTCCACACTGCTTTTATCTTATTATGTTTCCATGAACTGGAGACAGGTTTTTCTGTTTCAAAATAATGTTTTGCATGTATCCCTAACAATTGTGCTTCTCCTAAACAACTTTTTAAGCAAGAGATCATTCTAAAGTATTCTATACGTATTCAAAAGCACTCAGCGCAGGTACACACATTCATTTGGTGGGTGCATCAATTGTGATCAGCAATGTTGAAGTCTCTGAAGCAGCAGCAAAGTTGGGCTCTAGAGGTCTTGACCAACAGAAGAGCAGTCCTAGGCCTACAGTAAGAGGCCAGCATCAGCTCTACAGTACAACTGTCATGACCAACTTGGCTGGAGTGCACAGAACATTTCTGAGATCTGAGACAGACAATATTATAGAACTATGCTCTTATTATTCCTTCTTTACGTGACTGGCTATTCCTTTCCTGACTGGTTAGATATTATCTTATTTTAGGTTGCATTTTCTGGCTATATTTTGTTTTGGGAATTTTTTTCCTTCTTTCTGATCTCCTTTTCTTCTTTTATTTTTCTTTCTTTTTTCTTTTTTTTATGGAACCATGGATTGAACTCAAGCCCTCGCTCTTGCCAGGCAAGCACTTATTCTACTGAGCTATCTCCTTAGTCCTCTTTTTTTCTCTTTCATTTGGCTTCTCTTTCTTCTTTATTATTGCTTAAGTTTATTAATTTTCCTCTATTGATCTTCTTTCTTTCTTCAACTATTACTTGAATTTAAACATGCAAGTGAGTAATCATTGATTATTCCTTTTTATTCTATTTCATTTTCCCCCTCCTGTGTCCTACAGCATCCCAAAACTTGGGTGATTAGCACACTTTGACCCCCAGCCTTGATTCTGCTATATTTGACCTCATTCATCATTGGACTCTATTCCTTACCTATTTAACTCCCACCCTTAGAAGGGTAAAGTCACTCCACTAAGGGGCAAATCACAGGACAAAGAAGCAAAGTGCATCCCCAGACACCTAGACTACCCAGGGTGAGTCTAGAGCACAATGAGATACATGAAATTGGAGTTCAAACTTTCTGAACTGACAGTGAAAACACAAGTGGAAAAAACTATACAGAAAATAATCTCTCCAGTACAGAAAAAATGATGCTCAAAATAAAATATATTAGAGAAGGCAAGGATAATAGGTGAGTTTAAAAAAACAATGGAAACCTAAAATATCTAATATAGAAAAATGTAATCTGTGAACAGATCCAGACAGAAATCCAAGAGTTTAAAACCTCCATTGAAAGTATATGCAGCAGAGTGAGTGAAGGAAAGGTTATCAGATCTCAAATTGTGGCTGGATATAATGAAAAGAAAGGTATCTTAAAAATACCAAGAGACCATGAAAAATGCCTCAAGACAAAGCAAAGAAGAATAACGTAAGATTGATTGTGTCAGTGAGAAAGCTAGAGACAGGGAGATGCCATTAAAAAACTGTTCACAGAAATGAAGAAATAATACTTCTCTAGCATGGATATAGATTCTAACATACAAATAAATGAAATCTATAGAACTTCAAACAGCCATGAACAAAATAAAATGAATAAGACATAACATAATTATTCCAGAAATTCAGCACCAGAACAAATATTATTTTTCTCTGTTAAAGAAAAATACAGATTACCAATAAAGGAAAGCCCATCAAAATAATGAGACTTTTCAACACAAACCTTCAAGTCAGAAAGAGCTTAGAGTGAAGTATTTCAATTCCCAAAAGAAACAGTTCCTTAAGCAGACTGATATACCCTGCAAAGCTGTCTTTCAAAACTGAGAAATAAGATACTTCCATAAGAAATAAAAACTGAGAAAATTCATACCTACAAAGAAAACTGAAAAATATTCTAGACAGAGATGGGTGACCACAATTCCTAGAACAACAACAGAAAGAAATCACTAGGTAGGGAAAGCAATTAAACAGGGAAAAGTAGAGAATCAATAGCAGATAAGTATTATGACAAAGATGAGCCAAAATATATATCAGTTATAACCATTAATGTAAATGACCTTAGTTCATTAATTAAAAGAAACAGACTGGCAAAATGTATCAAGAAACAAGATCCAACAATATCCTGAATATATGAATCACATTTTTAACATAAAAGAAGAGTAAGTATCAAAGGATAGAAAACTGTCTCCCATGAAACAGGAACCAAGAAAAAAAGCAGAGGTGTCTATTCTGGTTCCAAACAATGTGAACTTCAAACCAAGGATGATCAAAAGAGACAAACATTCTTGCTAGGGGGAAACTTCAAGAGGAAGACATGACAATCATAAATATGTACACAACAAGTAAGAGAATGTACAACAATGTATTCAAATTCAGTAGGGTAGTTAGATACAAAATCGACTGTTATATATAAGACAATTATTAACAGACATGTAAAATCAAATAAGCCATAAAACATTTGTAATGGGAGATCTTAATACACCATTATGTACTAAGAAAAATAGATGAACTAAACAAAAATTCAGCAAAGAAATATCAGAACTGAAACAAATCTGTGAACAAATGGACTTACTAGGTATTTTCAGAGTGTGCCAACCAACATCACCAGAATTCACATTCTTTTCAACTGCACATAGGACAGTCTTTAAAATAGACCATATACTAGCTCACAGAACTTGCTTGAGGAAATACAGAGGACATATGCAAATTAAATATAAGTAATGCATGATATCAACAGAGCCAAAGACAAAAATCACATGATTATCTCAATAGATTCAGAAAAAGCTTTTGACAAAGTCCAAAACTCATTCATGATAAATACCCAATAGAAAACTGAAACATACAGTCTTTACCTCACTCTGATAAAAGCCATCAATGACAAACCAACAGCCCATATCAAAGTAAATCAACAAAAATTGAAAGTTTTCATTCTAAAATGGAAAACAAGACAGGGATGTCCGCTATTACCACTCCTGTTCAGTATAGTTCTAGAAACCCTAGCCAGAGAAATTAGACAAGAGAGAGAAGTAAATGGAATAAGAATAGAAAGAGAAGCAGTTAAATTATCATTATTTACAGATGACATGATATGCTACACAGAACACCCCAATAACTACACCACAGACCTTCAAACTTAATAACCAAATTTAGAAGTGTGGTTGAATGCAAAGCCAACTTTTATGGTTTGTTTCTAGTTGTCCCCTCAAAACCTCATGCAATCAAGGGGTGGCTTCTAGAGTTTGTGATTAATTCTTGATCCAGTGCTGGGATTATGGGTGTGAGTTCTACATTCGCCCTGGGGCAGGCAATCTGCTTGCAATGTAAGGAGGGGGAAGAGGCTAGTTACTCCCACTGCCACTCCCTTTCTTTTTTGCTTTTTTCCATCACAATGAATGGCTGTTCTCTGCCATGTACCACTTTGCCTTGGAGCCAGCCAGGTATGGACTGAAACCTCCACTAACTGTGAGCTAAATAATCCTTTCCTTCCTTAATTTTGGTGTTGGATATTTTGTCCCAGCAATAAGAGAAAAATATTCGAGACACCAATACTCAAAAATCAACAGCATTCTGGTACAGAAACAATAAACTATCCGAGAGAGAAATTAATGAAATTGCACCTTTCACAATAGCATCCTAGGGCCAGTGAGATGGCTCAGTGGAATAGTGCTTCCCTGGCAAGCGCAAGGGCCTGAGTTCAATCCCCGGTTCCACCAAAAAAAAAACAACAACAACAACAACAACAAAAAACAACAACAAAAAACAACAACAACAACAAAAAAATAGCACCCAAAAAGTTGAAATACTTAGGAATCAATATTGCAATGGAAGTAAAAGGTCTTTGTATTGAAAATTATGGTACTGTTCAAAATGAGATTGAAGAGGGTATCAGAAAATGAAAAGATAACCCTTGCTGATGGAGAGGAAGAATCAGCATAGTGAAAATTGTCATATACCAAATATTATTTCCCAATCAAAATAGCATTATAATACCTCACAGAGCTAAAGAAAGCCTTCCTAAATTTTATTTGGAAGCAGAAGTGAACTAGAATAGCAAGAGCAATCCCAGGCAACAAAGGCAAGGCAACACAATCTCTGCCTTGAAGTTGTTCTACAAAGCTATTCTGATAAAATCAGCATGCTATTTTTTCTTTTTGTTTTTGGTGGAACTGGGGATTGAACTCACTTGCAAGGGAAGCCTTTTTCCACGGAGCCAATCCCAGGTCCCTCAGCATGCTATTTGAAAAAAAAAAAAACAGACCTGAGAATCAGTGTAACAGATTAGAAAATGTAAATTTAACTACACTCACATTCAGCTGTCTTTGAAAAAGGAGCCAAATATGTTCACTGGAAGAAAGTCTGTTTAATAGATGATGCTGGAAAAACTTTGTCTCTAGATACCAAAGGCTAAAGCTAGACTGATGTCTCTCACCATGCACTGCATTAAGGTAAAAATGGATCAATGATCTTAATATAAAAACATAAGTATCCAACCTACTGGAACAGAAAATAGATAGAAATTTTGAAGACATGTGTAAGCAGAGTTCATGAACAAAACCCAAACTGAATAGGAAATACTTAAAAGAACCAACAACTGGGATCTCGTCTTATTAAAAATCATTTGCGCATGAAAAGAAATCAGCAACAGAGTGAAAAGACAACCCCCAGAGTGGGGAAATAATTTTTCCCAGGAATTCAGACAAAGGACGTTATCTATCAGACTTATTTATCTAGAACATGTAAATAATTAAAAAAATTAAAACCCATTTATTCAAAGACCAATCCAAAAATAGGTATCTGTGATAAAAACACACTTCTCAGATGAAGAAATACAAATAACAAATAAATATATGAAAAAATGTTCAACATGACTGTTCATTTAAGAGATGTAAATTAAAGTAACACTGAGTTTCCATCTCAGCCCAGAAAGAATGGCTATAATCAACAAATCAACCAGCAAAACGTGCTGTGGGACCGTGGGAAGAGGGAATTCTTCTACACTGATGTTGGGAGCATAGACTAGTGTAACTACTATGAAAATCAGTGTGAAGATATCTCAGAACACTGGGATTAATGGTCCTATCCAATATAGTTATTCTCCTTTTGGGAATCTTCTGAGCAAAATGCAGCATTGTACCACAGTGCTATATGTGCACCCATGTTTATAAAAGGACAATTTAAAATGGTTGAATATGGGAAACAATCCAAATGCTCATCAGGTGAGGAATGGATAAAAAACATGTGGTACTTTTAATAAAACAGAATACTTAGTACTCATCTATGAAGAAGGCTACCTTTGAGGCTTCTGTAGATAAATGAATGCAACTTGAGGCCATGCTAATAAATTAAACAATTCAGACTCACATGTGCAGATACCGTATTCTGTCCCTAGTGAATGAAGATGAATGAGTAAATAAGATCCAAAATATACAACAGATACGGGAAATGGGAAGATGTAGTTCAAAGGCAGAGAAACTGGAATGGAGGCAAGGGAAAAAAGAAGGAAGAGAAAAGGAAAAATAAACAAGAAATAGGGTTTAATTCAGTGGTACTGTGCCTTTCAGGCAAGCTCAAGGTCTTGAGCTTGATTCAGGATTCCAAAATTAATATGTACATATGTACATACATATATAGATACATACATACATAAGATTTTTAACATAGTTATAATACTATTTTATTAGTTCATTGAAAATAAAGGTTTGTGCTTACATTGTTTGATCAGTTTTTCATTCCTGTACTATGTAATCTGAGCACTTATTTGGAAGACATAAATATGCAATGTATTAACTATTGTTACTCTTCCTATTTTTTTTTGAAATTTTGTAACATTGTTTTGTCTCTTAAAAATAAAAAGTAGCACTCAGGAATTATTCATTAGGTGTTTATTTTATAAACTATATCCAATCGCCCTTTATTTAGGTGGTTATACTTGCAATACCCTGAATAAGTAAAAGTGTACACTGTGATTAAGTCATGGCTTTATCTTCCTACATGTTTGATTGAATTAATAATACTTTTATTTGGTGTCATAAGAACAGAAATAGAGACTTTTCTTTAGAATTCCAAGGGCAATGTGCAATTCAAACTTAGTCTTTATTTCGGTGATATCCTCAGTGTATATTTTGTTTGGGTCTGAACGTAGAGTTATTCTAGAACAAAGGAAAGATATCTCTGACTTAGTATTTAACTCTGTTTTGTAGTATCAAAATGATATATTTAACTAAATGATGATTTTCAAGACCAACTTTTTCATCCTCTTTCCTATAGCTTTCTTTTCTAAGTATCACTGAAGATCTTTTGATACTATTATGCAGTCTTTAATACCCAGAAATTATTTGCTGGTAACTTTTAGGATTTTCTTATTTTATGAGAAGACAATGAGTGGTATTTGAGAGGTTGTCAGTGCAGTACAGTGGGAGAGCCTTCTTCGCTCACAACCTTAGACTAGTAGGGCATGTTAGTAGACTAGGTAACCGGAATTCATTTTATAAATTTTAAAATACTAACTATTAATATTTAAATGCTTTGTATGATTTTAAAATTATATTCAAGTTTTCATGTATTTTCATGTAGTTCTCACCCTATATGCATTGAAAGACTGAAAAAACTGGAGCTCAGGGAAATTACATAATTTATATAGTTATTAATTTTTAGTTAACCGTGTTCAAAGACATTTTCCCATGAAACCCATCTTTTGAAGAACACCTCTATTACCTTCTTTTGAACAATCTTTCCCATTTTAAATGCTTTAGAAAAGCAAGGCAAGGCAGGAAATAAAATATAATGTTCTTGTAGGAAGGCACACTAATGTTAACATAAAAGTACATTGGAAATAATAATTTGAAGTAGTTTGATAATAATAATTTTAGGTCACCATATTATTTGAGATAAGCCACAAAAACTGCTGTAACAAACCATCCCTAAATTTCAGTGGCACATGTAACAATAGTCAATATCTGATACACATCATAGTTGCAAGGTTTCATGAGGTCTGTCTTCCTTCAGTCACATTCTCAGTATATGAAACTTTCACTTGATTCTTCTCACCTTATGCACACCATTTTGTAATTTTTATTTCTATTTTATTATATTGGGAATAGAGCTCAGGACCTTGTGCTTGCCAAGTAGGTGCTATGCTACCAAACTATCTCTCTGGCCCCTGAAGATAATTTTTTTTTTTTTTTTTT
>PVKA01006750.1:0-16285 GCA_004027165.1 Ctenomys sociabilis | reverse complement strand
TTCTGTTTTTTGGAACCTGGTTTATGGTACCATCTCTAATATTAGGTCATACAAAGGAGAACAGAGAAATGGGTGAACATTTGCATTTTTTCTCACCAAATTTGAAAGGTATCAAGCAGCTTGATAGTGTGCTACAGTTGCTACAGTGATAAATATGTGTATAGAGAGCATATTTACAAAATAGAGGTATTAAAGTTTTTGAATAACTGTACTAAGTGGTGAATAAATTTAAAGAAATCATTTGGGAATTGGGGCTAAAAAGCCAACATAATATCTTGTCCAAAAGTGGTTGGTCAAGATATTATGTAGGCTTCTAGTACTATGGACCACCACTAGGAAGATAACAAGGCAGAAAGTATTAATTATTGAATCTGTGATATAATTCTGTTATAAAAAATAAGATAAGTATACAGCTACACTCTCTTAATTTCCTGATTGGAGACATCTGGTATAATAAAGTCTGTAAGTATAATATCATGTATGCACCTTGTACAATACCAAAACATTATGAACAGTTTACAATGTATTAATTTATTGAATCTGTCCTGTTAATTTGTCTTCAAACTGTCTCATTGCTATTTGTTCTTCAATAAAAATAAATAAATAAAGGAAAATTTTAAGCCCTGTTAAAATTTTGGACCATTTATTCTAAGCTACTGGGAATCACTAGAGGTTTTCCATGTTACTACACGAGCAATTTTACTTTGCATATGTAACTTTGTTAAGAAAGACCTGTGAGAGTGAAAGGAAGAGGGGAGGCTTGGGTTTGTCCCAGAGGATGGGCTTTAGAATCATCATGAGAATTGCTTTGGAGATGAAGAGTACAAACTGAATTATGTGAGCACCTTCTTGGGAAATGCAGGAAAATGGAATCAGTAGTTTCTTGTGGTATAGCCATGCTGAGGAGAACTGACTAAGGTTTCTGAGCCTGAGGACAGATAAGATGGAAGCATCATTTTGCAAAATTATTTTGGAACTAGAATATACTTGAGAATAAAGATAATTAGTTGATCTTTTTGTCACATTAATTTTAATGCCGGTGTTGAATTATGCGGCTAGTATCTTATTTGTTTTATTAGTTTTATTGGGAACCAGATAGCAATGAGACAGTTTCAAAACCGATTAATAGGACCACTTTAATAATTAATACATTGCATATTGTTATCTTCTTAGTGGCAATTCATAGTACAAGATGCAGAGATGATATCCTGTCCAAATACTGTTAGTACACATCTTTCTTCTCATTGAATTAAGAGAAAGTAGGTGAATATCTATCTTCTTTTGTATATACAAATACAAAATAATCTTGCCTTTTTATCCTCCTTTTTCATTCAGTTTTGTTAGAGATGGGTAATATATTACCATTTAAGTTCTACAGGTGTGTGAATTAAGCAAAATAATCTAATATAGTCCAGTAGTCCATAATAGTAGTGGGTTATCCATAGGACTGGCAGTGTCAGAAGTTGTTTACTTGAGCCTTTCACAGCTCAGCATATTAATATGTTTTTACTTTTTATACCTCATTTTTATACTTTTCTGCTGGATCGTTAAGACCAAGATAAAGCAAGACCTATATAACAAGAAATGTAACTTTTTTCAATTGATAAGGTCTGTCAAGTCTCCTTGGGATTGATCCCATAACCCTGTACCACAATTTGCACATCCTATGTCAGTGTCAGCCATGCGGGTGAGTCATGGCCATTGCTTGACAAATTGCTCTCTGTGAAAGCCTAGGAGACAGCTTAGTTGAATAAGCACTTTCCTGCCAAGTGCAAAGTCCAGTGTTAAATCCCTGGTACCGCAAAAAAGAAAAAAAAAAAAAGCAATATATGGCTGGTATCTTAGAGAGAATGAATCATAGTTTGGAGCAAACTCAATCCATAGGTTCATGTTGAAATTTTATAAATAAGTGAAGGCACATATGGGCCACAATTAGAAGAAAGAGGACAAGGAAGATAAATACAAGAAACAGGAGGAAGAGAGATATGGATGGAGGACGAAAGGAGGAGGATGAAGAGGAAAGGGGACAAATGAAGAATTTTCTGTAAGCCTGAGAGTGCTGTGAAACTACCTTGCCTTGGAACGAGCCAATCATGGACTGAAAACATTAGAGACAATGAACCAAATATTCCTTTCTGCCTTTATCTTTGTTAGGTATTTTATCTCAGGAATGAGAAGCTCTCACAGTAAATGAAGTATGCATGGTGTCCAGAAGAAAGGAAAATTTCCTTTTCACCAGACATGGTTTCTAAGCTTATTCCTTCTTTGAGCAGTACAATTATTTGGGAACATCAAATACAAAAATAAGATGTGTTGCTACTTGGAGTAAGACTTGCAATGCTCTATAACCACTTCTTACATCACATTTCTGAATTTGAGTCTTGATTAATAGGGGATATTTGTGTTGAACACGGCAGCTAATACCACTTTTCTCCATAGTATTGATAGTTTGTAAGTACCAGATTTGATTGGAAAAATAAAGCTATTTGACTGCTTAAGATCAGTGCACTATAGTCAGTGGCCATGTGGGTAAGTCTGAGGGCTCCAATTTTGACTCCAACTTTGAGGCTAGCGAACTGGCTTTGTGGGAGATGGAGGTGATTGCCACGTTTTTATTTACTTAAAAGAAGGAATATGAAAGGAGTTCCATGGCACGTACGTAGCCAAGAGATAGTTCTGTGCTAGATAAAGGAAATAGCTGCTAAGTGGATCCTGATTTGGGACATAATCAAAACTTGACAGTTTCCATATTTATTTATTTGTGAGCATTTCCTTGGTTGACTTTCAAATGGACATTTATAAAAGGGGTAATTTTGGCAGAAAGAAAACATGAAGAAACATGTTACCATTTAGAAATGCCTGTAAGGAAACAAGGAACTCTAGTTTACCAATTTTGTACTCTGTTTAAAGAAAAAGAAACCTGTTGTGCTTTAGATATATTATTAAATTAAGACTTTCTGTAGATCTGTGCAGAATCTAACCAAGTATATATGGTTTTGTGTGGCTGTCCTAAGCACTGTGTGTTTCTGCCTCTTTTGTTTCTAAACACATAATAAATTTATGATCTTTATGGATTGTGTATCTCACCCTAAAAAAATTCCTTATCCTACAAAATATGGGCAGGGATCCTAGGACCAAAGGAGCCACTCCTAGGCTACTTTCCTTCTTATTCCTCAGATTAACCAAAAAGTTCCTCTTTTGCTTTTCTGCGTGCTCACGAAGCCTTTTCCAGTCTGTGCTGGTTAGGACATCACACTGTGTGCCCCCAAAAGCTCCATCCACAACCCAGCTCCATAAATTTTAGGCCAGCCTGCTTCCTGCCCAGGGACCCTGCTTCTCTTTGGCAGCTGTCCTGCACAGAGCAATAAAGGATTACTTTACTTTCTCCCCCTGCTCTTTTGTGCTAGGGGAAGAACCCTTACAATTAATAATGTTCCAAATAGTTTGAAAGGGGTATGGACTAGAGGAAAATAAGGGAAGAGTTTTATCTCTGCTCTCTGCATAACATAGCCAATCATAGCAAAAGCCTGCTGCAGTCTCAGCTGGCTTCTCAGCTATCTGGCTTTCTCATCCTTACTTTCTCTTGACTTAGATCCAATGAAACTTCTGATGATCTCCCCAAATAATGTGGGTACAAGCTGTTTCTTGCATCCACTCTGATGTCTTTCTTGCTTTCCTCCTTTGTCTTCCAGGAAGTAATTCAACCATGATTCCATTCCTACTCCATGGCCACTTGACTTCTGTTCCACTCCTCATTGAATCACTCATATGTAGATTATCCCAGATTTCCCTCTTTAAGGTTCATCTGTGTATTTGTATTTACAAAACTGTATGTATGTTTCCATTACTTTAGTTAACTTAGTTATAATACTTAGTTACTTTGTGTATATATATGTATGTGTCTTAGTTACTTTTCTCTGATTGCTCAGACAAAGTAACCAACTCCCTAAATTAAGGATGGAAAGGTTTATTTAGCTTACATTTCCTGGAGGTTTCAGTCCATAATTGGCTGTCTCCAAAGGAGGGGAGCTTGGCTGAGGTACAACAATTCAAGGGGGCAGAAGACATCAAAAGCAACAAGAGCAAAGGTGGGTCAAGCCTCTTTCCCTCCTTTGTATCTTAAGCAGGCTCAGAGTTGGGTATAGCACTCACACCATCTCCATGTCCTGATCTTGTACAGGCTCAAGATGTTTACAAAGTGAGGACTCTGTCCCCCTGCTGAGTTATTTAGTTAAACTTCTAAGCTTCTGAAGTTGACACAATGAATCAACCATTATGGCATCCTACAGCATTAATAGCCACCCAGTTCATTTCTTCTACACCCTATTTTGTGGCACTTATAGATAAACTTTAAACTTCTCAGTGGTTGATATGGTTGATACCATGTATCAACCATTATAGTACTGGTTTAGTACACATGTACTAAAGCATATATTTGGAAATGGAAATCATATTCAAATAGATTAAAGGACCAGAGCAAAATTAAAGTCATTAGTAGTTGTGATATACATAAGCTAATATTTCATGATATCAAAAAATCCATTGTCATTGCACTATTTAAATGGGAGTCTTTCACATGGTTTAGGAGTACTGTCCCAGTTGTATTTTGATTGTGCTGGACTTCTAACATCCCACCAAACACCCCAGTCACTGTTTAGCACTAGCATGATGTGAAAATAGGCTGATGCTTCTCATGGCACCTTGTACTTCCACCAGACAGCACATGTGATAGCCAAATCATGTTCTGCCTCTTGGAATACCCCACTGTAGCCAGGTAGATTTTACACAGATATGTGATTACAGAAAAACTGTGAGCTGGTTTTGGGGTTTTCCAGTCTCGTGGAGCCTGGGCTGGTTTCCATGCTCCTGCTGGACATTCTCAGCATCTCTAAGCATTTGCATATCTTCCTTGTTTTTGAATCTTGAGCTATTTCAATTGAGCCTGTTAGTGTACCTGAGGTAATTCTGCATCTACATGATGACTTTATTTTTTCCTGATGTCAGTTGCTATTTCCTATCATTCAGCTAAGGAACTGAATTGTCACCTTGATCTTTTCCTATCCTTTAATACCACTTTATGCTGCTTAACCTCCTCTCCTTTCCCGAGTGCCCTGACTCCAATCATACACCAACTGATATATAACTATATCAGTTATAGTCCATGAATGGTTTTTAATTCAGCTCCTTCATTTCTATATTCTGTATATATTCTGTACTTTACTAACAAAGTCAATAGTTAATTTATGAAGTACATAGAATATCTAGGAGCTTTCTTATTTTTCTCAACCTCCTGATGGTTTAATTATAGGCACAGAGCACAGAGAATATATCAGGATCCTGCTTAGCTTCAGGATGAAGTGTGAGTTTGTGTCACAATGAAGGAGGCTTTATAATAACCTAATCACAATTCACCTCGTCTGTCACCACTTTCTGGTTTGCACTTTGTGTACTAACGAAATCTGACTACTGGCGTTCCACATGAAGATTAACATGGTTCTTATTCCCTTGCCTCCTTTTCTAACCCTGATGCTTTTCTAGGACACAACAAGTCCCTCTCTGGTGCAGCACTTGTACCTAGTAATGCCTAAACCTTCAAAGGTTCAGTTTTATTGTGAACTTTCCCTGATCTCAATAGTATGAGTTTCACTCCGTCTTGGTGCTCCTAAATATTTTGATTATTGCTGTTATCATACTCAATTGCAACATGATTTTACCAACCCATATCTCTGATTTGCCACTGACATCACATAGTCTTAAAAGTGAGAACTAATTTTCTTAAATTCTGTATGCCCAAGTTTATCCATATTCTTCCATAATATTTGACATATATTAGTGATGAGTGAACTAAAGAATAGATAAATGAATGGAGGCTTATGTTTAACTTTGTATCAGTTTAGAATTGCATTTACTGGGGCAAGGGAGATAGCTCATCAGATTAAGAGTTTGCTTAGTGAAGAGAAGGGGCCAGGATTTGATACCTGGCACCACATGCCACTCTGGTCCCTCCCCTGGGCATGCTGAACCAGTGATGGAGTCCTGGCATAGTGGCACACACCTGTAATCCTAGCACTGGGGAGGTAGAAAACAGCAGGATCACTATGAGTCAGAGCTGAAAAAAAAAGAAAAAAGCAGAGTTTCATTTACTATTAAGCAATACATTTGGATAATAGAGAAAAAAAAATTTTTTTTTTGCTGGAACCAGGGATTGAACTCAGGCCCTTGAGCTTGCCAGAGAAATGCTTATTCTACTGAGCCATCTCTCTGGCCCTTGAGAAAACAGTATCTCTCAAATAGCATAAGTTTAGATGGTGACATTTAGTATATATATTCTGTATGTGTCATAAATTCTGTAGGTCCTCTTTGTGCTTGTTCTTTGTCATTTAAAAAAATGACATCTTTAAGATCTTTTCATAGTCATAGGAAAACTACATAACTTCTTCACCATGTTGGACCCTAGAAAGCAAAAGATAGAAAAGTAGATACAGTTGAAGTATTTCTGCAGCACATTTCTCAAAGCCCAACAAGCAATTTCTGCTTGCATGTCATAAACTAGAATTTAGTCACATGACCATGTCAAACTGGAAGGGAACTTGGGAAATGTAGTCTTTTTAAACTAATTCACTGTCATCTTCAATAAATCAATGCTCCATTAAGATGGAAAAGAGAGAGCACAGCCTACCCTTTGAGTGAGAACTTCCAGGCTCCCTTCATTAGAGAGATCTTTCCCAGCTTTCTCTATCCTGCCCTGCCACCCCAGACCCAGGACAGCCTGCCCTGTGAGTGTGAACATACACCACCCTTTTGGGAGCCCTGCAGACTCATCAAAAGCCAGGCCCTGTGAATGTGTGAGAGAGCCTCTATGCTCTCCTGCCCCCCTATACCCCTCCACACACAGCATAGGTCTGGCATACAGGCCTGGGGTGAAACTCTGCAGCTGAAATCACTGCACTGAGACTAGGGTCAAAGCCATGCAGCTAATCCAGGAGCAGAGCATCTTGTCAAAGGGGCACAACAGGCTCACCTTCAAGGACAGCAACAGGAAGGAACTGAGAATAGCAGCCAAACCCAAGAGAGGCACAGCTACATGAACTGGATTTCATAAGGTGCTCAGGTTAGAACTGCACCAAAACTCTACACCAAAAGACAGATATCAGAGCTATAAGACATGATAAAAGCAAGGAGCCAAATGAATCTCAGGCCTAGAGCCCACCTATAATAAGTGAGGAGGAAACTAGTTCAGCTGAAATGAATATATTCGAACAGAGTTGGAATCAAAGAAACAACAGCAGAGGCTGGGTGTGGTGGCACATGCCTGTAATCCCAGCAGTTGGGAGGGTGAGGCAGGAGGATTGTTGTGCGTTCCAGACCAGCCTGAGCTACAAAAGTGAACTTAAGGCCAGCATGAACTACATAGTGAGACCCTGTCTGAAAAAGACAAACAAGACAAACAAACAAACAGCAGAAGTGTAGAAATTCAGACCAGAATTAATGCCTGAAATAAAAAAGAAATTTCTGAATATATAGCATCTGAAGTAATGAATCAAATGCAGAAACGTATGGTAGAAACCCAATGTTCACCTAGAACAAGTGCAGAGAACACAATTCCAGTTGGAACATATGAATTAACAGCGTCTCAAGCAAAGAAACAACAGCAAAAAGGTAAAGGGGAAGTCAGAGAAGAAATAATTTCTGAAATAAAAAAAGAAGTCTTTGAAACCATAACATCTGAAGTAGAGGATCAATTCTAGAAATATATGGAGAAAACCCAATTTGGAAAAAACTCTGCAGTAAAAGAATTAATAGCTACCTCTAAAGAAGACATTGACAAAAAGAGGAGATCAGAAATATGACAGATTCCTTGAGTGAGCAATACAGGAAAGAAATAGATCGCATGAAGCACAAAGAGATATAGAAGAATTTAAAATCTCTATCACGAGTCTACAAAATTGAGTGAAAGCAAAGACAGAGTTTCAGACCTTGAAGATGCTGGTGCAGCTAGTGAAAAGGTGAAAAAGGATTTCTTAAAAACAATGAGGATGCAGGAAAACATAATCCATCACTTACAAGACGATGCCAGGATGAACAATGTGAGATTAATAAGCATCAGTGAGAATGAAGGAGTCAACACAAATGATATAAAAAGAATATGGGCAGAAGCAATAGCAGAAAATTTCCCAAATATGAGGAAACAATAGGACATTCAGGTAAAAGAAGCATACAGAATGCCAAATAACTTCAACCTAACTAAAGAACACACTGAGGCATATAATAGTCAAGATCCAATAGCCAGAAATCCAACACAAGAATAATATACTGAAAGCTGCTAGAAAAAAGAAGCAGATCATATTAAAAGGAAAACCCATCAAAATTACAGCTGACTTCTCTTCTCAAACCATGAAGGAAAGGAAAGCATGGAGCAGAGTATTTCAAGTCATCCATAGAAACAAATTCCAGCCCAGACTACTATACCCTGCAAAACTCTCTTTCAAGTTTGATGGAGAAGTGAAATACTTACATGACAAAGAACAGCTAAAGAATTTCATGATGACAAAGGCATCCCTACACAGGCTACTGAAAGCTGTTCTAGAGAGGGACCACAGTGACCATGAATGAGAAGAGAAGGAAGCCACTAAACAGGGCAAACAATTAAACACAGGACAAAAAGGAGTAAACAACAGCAGGTAAATGACATGTCAATTATAAGTCAACACATCTCAATTATAACCGTCAATGTAAATGGACCAATTCACCAATTAAGAGAAATAGACTGGCAGAGTGGATTAGGACACAAAACACAATAATTTTGCTGTATACAAGAAACATACTTAACTCAAAAAGACATTCATAGGCTTAAAGTCAAAGGATGGAAAAAAGTACCTCATGTCCCAGCACCGCAGAACAAAGAAGGGGTAGAAATTCTGTTCTCAGACAGTGCCAGCTTCAAACCAAGAATGATCAAATGACACAAAGAAGGCCAGTATGTACTGGTTAGGGGAAGAATTAAACATGCACCAAACACGGGAGCACACAACTATATAAAAAAAAATCTTAATGTACATGAAAAATCTAATCTCCAATACCACAATTCTAACAGGAGACCTAAATGTCCCCTTATCCCACAGAGACATGTCAACCAGACAAACAATTAGCGAAGGGGTAGTAGAAATGACTCAGAGCCTGGAACAAATGGACTTGGTAGACATATACAATGTGTTCCACCCAACCATAACTGAATACACACTTTCTCTGATGCACATGGGTCATTCTCTAAAATAGACCACATACTGGTCCATAGGTCATGTTTAACTACATGCAAGAAAACAGAAATCATCCCATGCATGTTATCTGAGGACAGTACAATGAAACTGGAAATAAATGACAAAAGAAACCAGAAAAAACCCTAAATACATGGAAATTAAACAACACCCTACTCAGCAATCAATGGATCACAGATGAAATTAAACAAGAAATTCAACAATATCTACAATTAAATGAAAGTTCAACCACAACTTCTTGGAATTTATGGGATATGATGAAAGCAGTTTTCTGATGGAAGTTCACAGCTATGAACTCACACATTAGGAAAACAGAATGGGAAAAAATAAACACACTAATATGGCACTTCCAACATCTAGAAGAGGAAGAGCAACCCAAACCCAGAGCCCAAAGATGGGAAGAAATCATAAAGCAGAAATTTATTAAATTGAGATGAAGAAAATAGTTCAAGAATCAATGAATCAAAAAGCTGGTTCTTTGAAAGACTAAATAAAATTGATAAGCCACTAGTTAACCTCATCAAAAAGAGGTAAGAAAAAATTCAAATAAAAGCAATAAGGAATGAAAAGGGTATAATCACCACAGACTCAGTGGAAGATTGTCAACAACTACTTCGAGAATCTTTATACTCAGAGAATAGAAGACACAGATGAAATGGGCAGAATCTTTGAAAGGTACAAATTACCAAAACTGAATCAAGAAGATAGAACAAGTCTCAATAACCCAATAACAGCCAACGAAATATGAAATGTAATAAAAAGCCTTCTGCCAAAGAAAAGTACAGGTTCTGATGGATTCACAGTTGAATTCTACAAGAAATTTATAGAAGATATAATCCCTACATTCCACAAACTCTTCAATGAAATCAAAAAGAAAACAGTTCTCCCTAAATCATTCCTGGAGACAAGTATTATACTGATACCAAAACCTGGGAAAGACACAACTAAAAAAGGAAACTACAGGCCAATCTCTCTCATGAACATAGATGAAAAAATCCTCAATAAAATCCTAGCAAACAGAATACAGCAAATCATCAAGAAGATCATACACCATGACCAGTTAGGATTCATCCCAGGGATGCAAAGATGGCTCAATATTTGAAAATCTGTAAGTGTAACACACTATATCAATAGAGCAAAAAATAAAAACCACATGATCAGCTCAATTGATGCAGAAAAGGCTTTTGCCAAAGTCTAACACTCATTTGTTTTCAAAATCCTTGAGAAAATTGGAATAGATGACCTCTACTTTTTACCAATGGTATTTTTGCATCCATTGATACCAAATGATCTTTCAACATCCTCTGTATAAGTCTTAATGCTTCAGTACCTTCAATTGATTATTTTCCATTGAGTTATATATTATATTTTCCACTCCCATGGAGTGATAATCCCTCTTTAATACTTGTCATATCTTTATTGTTGAAGACAGATGAACACTTTGAAGATACTGAACTTCACTGGCTGCGTGTTCTTGGTCCAGTTATCTAAACTTCCTGTGCCATGTTTACCTATGCTGTCAAAATGGGGGTAAGAATTGGATCAAGAGCACAAGTCTGTTGTGTAAAGTAAGTAATATAATGTATACAAAGTCTTTAGCTCAATTCCTCATTCTCCATAATTGTGGACTGTTTATCATTATCTTCCATTGTAATTTTACTCTCTTTTAAGAGGACAAGTCTAAGAGTTGCCTTCTCAAGGTAATAATTAGGAATCCATGGGAAGTAAGGAACATTTTAACATTACTTGGACATAGGGAAGGTGCTATAGTTTAAATGTTAAATACTCCCAGTGGTCATTGTAGAAATCTGATGCCATTACAGCTGTGGGAATATTAGGAGATGGGGGCTACTCTCAAATTCTGAGCCACTGTGATATGCCCTTGAAGAAGAGAGTGGGGCCCTGTCTCTTACACATCTTCCTGCTCTCCTCCATGTCTTAGACATGGGACATGAACATACAATGTTCCTTCTTAATTTCTTAGTTTTATTAATATTTACAATTGTCTTTTATCTATGGTATTTTAACATCCATTAATATCAAATGGCCTTTCAACATCATCAATTTATTTATTTTTATTTATTTATTTATTTATTTATTTATTTATTTATTTATTTATGTTTTGGCAGAAGCAGGGATTGAACTCAGGCCCTTAAGCTTGCCAGGCCACTGAACCATCTCCCTGACCCTTACATCCTCCATTTGAATCTCATTACTTTAGTGCATTTATTTGATTTTACTGATGTCCTTTTCATCATGCTGTACACTCACCATCAAGGTGTACCACCATTCCACAGGACTAAAAATACCATGATGGAACATTTGAGATAAGCCCTGTATTCAGAGAAAGAGAAGGAGTTACCAAAGAAAAAGAATCAATATTGTCAGAGAAGAAATAGAAAAATCTATGAAACAAATTATTAGAGGAGGGCTTTATCTCAAAGAAGGTAAGTCAGTACTACTTATTACTATAGAGATGATCAGAAAACCAACTCAGACTTCCTAGGTCAGTAAGAATTCAATCATCTTTTGTGACAAAATCCCTGTTGTACACTAAAAGTATGTCAAACACTGGCTGCGAGCTATGCTTTTTGTCTCAGTTACATTTTCTAGTCACTGCCACAAAATATTCAACACAGAAAATTAAGGAAGGAAAGGTTTATTTAGGGCATAGTTAATAGAGCTTCCAGTCTATTCTTGGCTGAATCTAAGGTAGGGTGGTACACAGAAGAGAAGAGCAGTTCATGGCAGTGGAAAATGGCAAAGAGCAAAGGGGAGGAGCAGCACCAGCTGCCTCTCTCCTTTCCTTATATTGTATGCAGGGTACCCTTGGGGTGGAGGTGAAGAACTCGCACAATGTCCATGCCTTCCGCTTGCACATGATGAAGATGTTTACACTGTAAGAGCCCTGGCTCCGTGTTGAGCCACTTAATTAAACTTCTAAACTTCTCAAGTTGATACTTAACTTTTGTGACACAATCTCTTCTATGCACTAAACAGCATGCCAGACCACCTCCTAGTTCCTAGGTCAGTAATAATTAAATCATTTTCAGTGACAAAATCCCTGCTATGCACTAAACACTATGCCAATCACTGGCTCCAAGCTATGCCTTTTAAACCAAGGATTAAGAAAATTTTCTTAGACGTGTCACCAAAGAAAATCATTTGGGTCCTTCTTCAGCAGTGCCTTTCAACTTGAAGGTTGGTAAAAAGTATAAAAAATATATATGTCTACTCTCCCAAGATTCTGAGTATATGGGCTGCATGACTTGGTCTTCTTACAAGAACCTCCAAATTAGTTTAAGCAGTTAGCCAAGGTTGAGAAGCAAGCATTAGAGAGTGAGTCACAAAGTGTGGCTCAGGCTAGAAGGTTCATTTTCACAACTCACCTTACTGGAAATCTAAATACTCTGGTTATTCCCATGGAGAGTTGTGGGTCTAGCACTTGCTTTACAGATGATTCAGTTGCTTATTACAAATTGGGAAACACTTTGTAAGTGTAGTTTCAGTAGTGTGTTTGGGGAATAAAAATGGCTAGGGTACGGGCTTTCACACAGAAAATCTGTGATTAAAAAAAAATGAAAGTCGGATTTACATTCTCCATAGTTCAACAGTAGATGGTTGGACTTTTTTTCTCCTGCTTTCATTTGTCTTTTTGTCTCCTGCTTTATGCAGCCTTGCTCTCCTCACTCAAATATAAGCAGTGTCTGACTTCAGTGGTTTGATTTTTCAACTCAACAATAGCTTAAATGCATACCCATATAACTATTTTGTTCTTCATGTTCAGTACGGTATTTAAGAAAATATACTAGAAAGTCAACACTCCTTTATAAAGTAGACTTTAGCTAAGGTAATTTTAGTCATCTGAATGTGCTGAGCCTTTTTACAGCATGTGAGGAGAGCTATGATGTCCAGGAGAGTCAGTGTAAAAAACACATTTTCAGTTTACAGTATTTTCAATTTTTGGTGGATTTATCAGGATATAGATCCATAGTAAGTTGTGGAGTATTTTATTACCATTATATTTTTTAAACAATTGCAGGTAAAATAAACTGCTATGTCCACTTCATTCATGGTTCGAAAATGTTGTGAAATTTGATATAGAGGTTAAGATTAAGGAGAAGACAAATACATTAAGAAGTCAGAATACTAAGTTATTTACCTCCTACTTCTGAGCTTGTAGAAGGAAGAACTGGAATGAGAATCTCGCTTTGTTTTTTTATATTACCGTGCTGCTAGCATTTGGTTTAAAATTCCCCTTTGCTTCAGATACATTATTAAACCAAATTTAGAGAGAAAATCTGAACATGACCAGAAAAACAGATATTTGAGCCCATCACACATTCTTCAACAATGAAACTTTATAAGGTTAGCATTATTAGAAAGGAAATTCAGCTTATCTATGTATTTTCAAATTCATTTTAAATAAACACAGCCTGATCCTACAACTGGCTCTGATTATGCACTAATTGCTTGCTAAATTTGATTCAGAAAAACAAAGAAATTGTGAGTTATTCAAGGGCAAAAAACTCTCAAATTCTCAAAATATAAAGTTTTCACATTCCTGTTACTCAAATCAAAAATAGCTAACACATAATTCTTCCTAGTTGAAGGGAAAATCTCTCAGGCTAAAGAATTTGTTCCAAGTTTTGTCAAGGAAAGAATTTATGCTTTAATATTTTGTCTTAAAATAGAAACAAGTTGGAATATAGCTATCATCTGAGCTCTAAAATGTTTTACTAGTATTTTTTCTAGCGTGATATTAACTTTCCCACAGTATCGTGGTCCTTGGGAAACTTGGATATTTAAAAAAAATACTAAACACTTTTGGAAAATTGCACATATTATGCACTTTCTTTGAAATTCACACTCTGTCCAGACTATTAAAGCCGTGGCAAACTCTTCTACAAGACAGCTTCCACATTCCCTGGGTGTTTCATTAGGAGCCTGTTTCCTAAGTATGGTCAGCCACTGTGTATTTTGTGTACTTTTCCAAGAAATTCCTTCAGTGGAAGCACACTGGTTATTCTTTTGCGAAGTTCACCTGTTTCTTTCATAATGAGTCCTATAACACCGGTATGTTTCTAATACATTTGAATTCCTGCGGTTTATGTTGTGTACTGTTTCATTCACTATCTAGCACAGCACTGATAACTAAAAAAGAAACCAAAGGAAGTGACAGGAAAGTGTAAAAGTGCTCCCTCCTCTGGGTTGCAGGTTATCATCTTTTATGTAACCTCAGTTGATAGAAAGAAAGGAAAAAGAGCTTTCTGAGTTTCTTTTATGTGGATGTTAGTCAGGGTTCTCCAGAGAAACACAACCAATATATCCTCATGTGAATGTGCTTGCTGAGTTGTGGAGCACTAAAAATTCTACCATGTGCAGTCTGCAAACTGGAGAGTGAAGAAACATGATCTGTGAGATGAAGTCTGAAGTTCTGAGAACCAGGGTAAGGGTTATACTGTAAGTCTTAGGTTTGGAGATCCTGAAGTTTCTAAGTTCTGATGGCAGGTATGAAAAGACAGCTTCCAGCTCAAGAGGAAAAAATGATTCCCCTCCTTTTTCTTTTACCTTTCCTTTTCACTCTGTTCAGCTATCAGTAGGTTAGGCAAAGCCTGCCCACTTTAGTGAAGGGGAATTTTTACTGTTGGTGCAAATGTTTACCTTTTATGGAAATTCTATTACAGCCAATCTTTGAAATCATATTTGCCAGCTAGGTGGCCATTCCGTAGCCTAGTTGGGTTGACAGACAAAATCAGTCAACACAAATGCTAACACCATCCATGAAGGCTTTATGACCTTATTATCGTCTGAAGGCCTTCCCACTCATCCTGTAACATCAGAAGTCAGGCATTCAACATGTTTGTCTAGGGGAATGAAATTCCCAACCCAGAAGGTGCCTGGGTCAAGTTTTTGTTCTCTGAAACTGAAGAATGAGTTTTAGGAACAACACATGTTAAGAACAGAATATGTTTATTGGAGTAAAGAAAGCTCCTACTTCAAAGAATGACATAGGGGATCTGAGTGGATTGCCCCTGAAAGTTCAGTTATAGGGATTTTATAGAACAAAACCATGAGGTGAGGTGGGTCTAAGGTGGAAAACATTGGAACTCACTAGGTGGACATGAGATAGGACAAAACTATGGTAATTCAATAATACTACAAGCACAATTGCTCAGGTAAAATATTAAATCCAGGACCAAATGGGAAAGCGAGTCACATAGTAAGTGGGCATGAATATAGAATAGGGGCTTTTCCTATATGGAACAGGCTTAGTGATTCGCTCAGTCTTCCTAAAGATCATAGAGGCCTATTTAGAATATCAGACTTGGATGTTTTTAGTGAGGTAAGCATTTGTTTGAACTTTTTTGTTGAGGCCTGGCCCACCCAGGAAGTGTCTGCTTCTCTCACAGCTTCAAGACATCTTGTCTTCTCTGCTGGCTCCTTCTGAGGGCCTGGCCCTGTCTGACAGTCTATAATATTTCTACCTAACTCAGTTGCCTATAACAATATAACTTTTAAAGGGGATATAAATATGCAGTCCATAATAGTAAAATTATTAGAAAATATCAGACATCAATATTATTAAAATAAAATGGATTAATTTATGCTGAGTCTTTTAAGTCAATTTTACTGCAAGTAAATTGGTATGAATGCACAAATGGACTATTGATTAATAATTATACTCACATTCTTTCTTTCTTTTCTTTTTGTGGAACCGGGGATTGAACTCAGATCCTTACTCTTGCAGGAGTAGCACTTATTCAACTGAGCCATCACCGGGTCCCCAATGCTCACATTCTTCTAACATACATTGGTTTTGTATTTAGTGGGGAAAACTGATTATACATTTTGAATGTATATACTTCAAAAGAGATAAATATCAATTTGCATATAAAGTTTATTTAGATTTAATTTGTAATTTATATTAAAAAATTTTAAATTATATTTGTACATAAAATAATTCGGTTGATAAGTATTTTTTATTTTTTTTTAAATTTTTATTTTAT
>PVKA01006749.1:0-81690 GCA_004027165.1 Ctenomys sociabilis | reverse complement strand
TGAAAATATACTTTTTAAAGTGCCTAATACTAGCAGAAAATATACCATGTCTTTTAAATTGATTGTAAGTCTCATCAGTATAAATCTTAAAACAAAAATTAAGATTAAGCATATTCATAAAATTAAATACTAATTTATTAAAAATTAAATGTTTCAAAACAAGTGAACTAACAAAAAGCTTTCATGCTAATAAAGAATTATTAAGAATAAAACATAAGATAAATACTAGAATGACAAATAAATGACCAGTACTTCTAACAGTTTGAGGATAGGATATCACACAAAGTTCTAGTGTGTCATGGACACAGATAATGTCCATAACATTTACTGGTGGCCAGGTGTCACTTGTGGGACCGAGCTACTGCTATTTCCTTGATATTCACCTTGTAGACCCAGACAAAATCATGACCCATAGGGTGCAGGAGAAGCCCATTTGTAGAGTGTGCTGATGGAAATATCTTGCTACTGTACACAAAAGAATAACTGAAAGACTGCTTTTGTATAACTCTTATTCTCCTGTGTCTAATTGTTTGACCTATTTGGTGGGTTCTTTCCATTCTCATTCATAGGGTTGTGGTCATTTTGCTCCCTCTCTAGAACATCTTTTAGTAGTCTGTGTAGGTTTGGCTTTGTCATCATGAAATTTTTAAGTTGTTCTTTGTCATGTAAGTATTTCACTTCTCCATTATACTTGAAAGAGAGTTTTGCAGGGTATATCAGTCTGGGTTGGAATTTCTTTTCTTGCAAGACTTGTAGTACTTTACTCCATGATCTTCTTGCCTTGATGGGTTGTGAAGAGAAATCTGCCATTATCCTGATAGGTTTTCCTTTAAATATGATCTGTTACTTTTCTTTAGCAGCTTTTAGAATATTGTTCCTGTGCTGAATTTCTGGGATATTGATTATTATATGTCTGGGTGTGTTTTAATTGGGTTGATGTTATTTGGAGTTCCATATGCTTTGGTTCCCTGAATGTCAGATAGTTTCCCCATATTTTGGAAGTTTTCTGCTATTACTTCCTTCCATATTCTTTTTATATCATTTGTATTGACTCCTTCCTTCCCATTGATGCCTATTAGTCTCACGTTGTTCATCTTTGCATCATGTTGCAGGTATTGAATTATTTTTTCCTGCATCCTAGTTGTTTTTAAGATATCTTTTCTTACTTTTTCACTAGCTGCCATGGTGTCTTTAAGGTCTGAAAGTCTATTCTTGCTTTTGTTCAAACAGTTTTTCCAGCTTGTGATTGAGGTTTTAAGTTCCTGTATATTACTTTGGATCTGCTTCATGCATTCCATTTCTTTCCTATATTACTTATTCAAGGTTTCAATCATTTTTATATTCAGCTCTATTTTTTTTTTAATCAGTGTCTTCTTTTTTTTGTGGAACTGGGGATTGAACTCAGGCCCTTGCGCTTACCAGGAAAGCGCTTATTCCACTGAGCCATCTCCCTGGCCCCTAAGTGCCCCTCAGTGTCTTCTTTAGAAGAATTTAGTACTTCTTTCATTATAGTTATCATTTCTTTTTTTACTTGAGAAATTATTTCTCATCTGATTTCTTCTATACCTTTCTGCAGTTGTTTCTTTATTTCACATGCTATTATTTCAGAGATTTCAGGTGTGTGATTTTCAATTTCTTCCATACTATTGTCTTCTGTGTTTGGGTGGACTCAGAGCCTGAGACTTCATTTTGTTCCTTTTCTTTGTCATTTTCAGAGTGTGTGAGAGAGCTTCTGCTCTGTCCTGCACTCCCTGGACCAAGAACAGGCCTGCTGCATGAGAGAGACCTTTCCTTGCATTCTGCGGACCTCTCCCACCCCTCCTGAGCCAGCACAGCCCGCCCAGCACACCGCATCTAGCCTAGCCTAGGCCCAGTGAGTGTGTGGGAGAGCTTCAGGCTTCCCTGAGCCCACGGGACCTCTCCAGACCAAAACTCAGGCATGCTTCTTGAGTGAGACCCTCTACCGCACCCTCAGAACCCCTCCACACCTCCGGAGCCCCTGCCCTCAAGCCCACCCAGTGAGTGACAACTTCTGCGACACTCTCAGGACCGCAGCTCCATCCCAAGCCCAGGCCTGGCTAATGTGTGGGAGAGCTTCTGTGCTCTTTTGTGCCCCTTGGGCCAGGGGTACAACAGAGGGGCACCACAGGTTCACTGTTTTGCCAGAGGGGCACAACAGGTTCACTTCCAAGGGCTGCAGCAGGAAGGAGCTGAATACAACAGCTAGACCCAAGGCAGGCATAATTGGATAAACCCAAACTTAATAGCGCTCCATCTGAATTTCAGTAGGTACTAAGGTTATAACTGCACCAAACCTCTACACCAAAAGTCAGAGGTCAGTGCTATACAAAATGATAAAGACAATGAGAAAAATGTAATCTCAGGCCTCAAGCCCACCCAGAACAAGTGCAGAGGACACTGGCTCAGCTGAAATGTATGAATCAATAGTGTCAGAAGTAAAGAAACAACAGCAGAAAGGTATAGAGGAACTCAGAGCAGAATTAATTTCTGAAATAAAAAAAAGAAATCTCTGAATTCATACATCTGTAGTAAAGAATCAAGTACAGAAACATATGGAGGAAACCCAATCTGAAAAAAACTCTGCATGAAAGAATTAATAACTGCTTCTAAAGAAGACATTGATAAAAAAAATAGGAGATTAGAAAAATGACAGATTCTTTGAGCAATATAGGAAAGAAATGGATCACATGAAGCAGAGTCAAAGAGATATAGAGGAACTTAAAATCTCAATCACAGACCTGCAAAACCATTTGAGTGAAAGTGAACACAGAGTTTTAGATCTTGAAGATTCTTGTGCAGCTAGTGTAAAGGTAAGAAAGGATCTCTTAAAAACAACTAGGATGCAGGAAAAAATATTTCATCACCTGCAAGATGATGCAAAGATGAACAATGTAAGACTAAAAGGCATCAATGAGAAGGAGGTAGTCAGTACAAATGATATAAAAAGAATATGGGCAGAAGTAATAGCAGAAAACTTCCCAAATATGAGGAAACAATCTGACATTCAGGTAACTGAAGCATAAAATATGCCAAATAACTTCAACCCGATTAAAAATACACCAAGACACATAATAATCAATATCCCAGAAATCAGGCACAAGAATAATATACTGAAAGCCACCAGAGAAGCAGATCACATTCAAAGGAAAATCCATCAGAATTACAGCTGAATTCTCTTCACAAACCATGAAGGTAAGAAGAGCATGGAGAAGAGTACTTCAAGTCCTCTATGAAAACAAATTTAAGCCCAGGCTACAATATCCTGCCAAACTCTCTTTCAAGTTTGATGGGGAAATGAAATACTTCCATAACAAAGAACAACTAAAGAACTTCATGATGACAAAGCACCCTACACAGACTACTAAAAGATGTTCTAGAGAGGGACCAAAATGATCAGAACTCCACAAATGGGAACAGAAGGAACCCACTAAATAGGGCAAACAATTAAACACAAGACAAAAAGGAGGTAATGACAGCAGGTAAGTAACATGTCAATCATAAGTCAACACATCTCAATTATAACCATCAATATAAATGGACTCAATTCACCAATTAAGAGAAATAGACTGGCACAGTGGATTAGGAAACAAAAATCCAACAATATGCTGTATACAAGAAACACATTTAACTTAAAAGGACATTCATAGGCTTAAAGTCAAAGGATGGAAAACAATACTACATGCCCCAGCACCTCAGGAAAAAAGCAGCGGTAGCAATCCTGTTTTCAGACAGTCTCAACTTTAAACCAAGAATGATCAATCAGAATAAATAAGGCCACTGTATACTGGTTAGGGGAAAAATTCAAGAGGAAGAGTAACACTCATAAACATATATACACCAAACACGGGAGTACCCAACTATATAAGACAAATCTTAATGGACATGAAAAACTAATATCCAATACAACAATCTTAACAGGAGACATTAACACCCCCTTATCCCAAAGAGATAGGTCAATCAGACAAAAAATTAGCAAAGTAGCAGAACTGAACAAGAACTTGGAACAAATGGACTTGGTGAACATATATAGAGTGTTCCACCCAACCACAGCTGAAAAGACATTTTTTTCAGCTGCTCATGGGTCATTTTCTAAAACAGACCACATACTAGTTCATAGGTCATGCTTCAGTATATGCAAGAAAACAGAAATTATCCCATGTATATTATCTGAGCACAGTGTAATGAAACTGGAAATAAATGACAAAAGAAACCAGCAAAATCCCCTACATACATAGAAATTAAACAACACTCAGTAATCAATGGGTCACAGATGAAATTAAAACAAGAAGTTCAACAATAGCTACAGTTGAATGAGAATTCAACCGCAACTTATCGGAATTTATGGGATGTGATGAAAGTAGTTCTCCGAGGGAAGTTCATAGCTATGAACTCACCCATTAGGAAAACAAAACAGGAACAAATAAACACCCTAATGCTGCACTTCCAACATCTAGAAAAGGAAGAGCAAATGAAACCCAGAACCCAAAGATGAGAAGAAATCATAAAGATTAGAGCAGAAATGAATTCAATTGAGACAAAAAAACAGTTCAAAAAATTAAGAATCAAAAAGCTGGTTCTTTGAAAGGCTAAATAAGATCAATAAGCCCCTAGTTAACCTCATCAAAAAGAGGAAAGAAAAAAATTCAAATACAAGCAATGAAAAGGTGTAACCACTACAGACCCAGTGGAAATTCAGAAGGTTGTCAGTAACTACGTTGAGAATCTTTACGCTCACGGAATGGAAGATGCAGATGAAATGGACAGATTCCTCAAAAGGTACAAATTACTAAAAGTGAAGCAAGAAGATATAACAACTCTTAATGACCCAATGACAGCCAATTAAATATGAAATGTAATAAAAAGCCTGCTGATAAAAGTCCAGGTCCTGATGGTTTCACAGCTGAATCCTACAAGAAATTTACAGGAGATATAATCCCTACACTCCTTGAACTCTTCAATGAAATTGAAAAGGAAACAGTTCTCCCAAAATCATTCCAGGAGGCAAGTATTATACTGATACCAAAACCAGGGAAAGATGCAACTAAAAAACAGAACTACAGGCCAATCTTCATGAACATACATGGAAAAATCCTCAGCAAAATCCTAGCAAACAGAATACAGCAAATCATCAAAAGATCATATACCATGGCCAGGTAGGATTCATCCCAGGGATGCAAGGATGGTTCAGTATTTGAAAATCTAATAATGTACTACACTACATCAATAGACTGAAATCTAAAAACCACATGATCATCTCAATTGATGCAGAAAAGACTTTTTGACAAAGTCCAACACTCATTCATGTTCAAAGTCCTACAGAAAATTGGAATAGAAGGCCTCTACTTCAACTTGATAAAAGCCATCTATGAAACCCAATGGCTAATATAATTCTAAATGAGGAAAAGCTGAAATCTTTTACTCTTAGGTCTGGTAAGACAAGGATGTCTTCTATCACCCCTCCTGTTCAATATAGTTCTGGAATCATTAGCTAGAGCCATTAGACAAGAGGGAGAAATAAAAGGAATAAGAATAGGTAAAGAAGAAGTTAAATTATCACTATTTGCAGATGACATGATACTTTACTTGGAAGACCCAAAAAAACTCCACCAAGAAGTTACTGGAATTGATACGGAAATTCAGCAGCATAGCAGGATACAAAGTCAATACCCAAAAGTCAATAGCATTCCTCTACACAGATAACAAACACACTGAGAGAGAAACTATAGAAACAAACCTTTTACAATAGCACCATGGAAAATGAAACAGCCTGGAATTCATCTAACTAAAGAAGTCAAAGATCTTTTCATGGAAAATTACAGTACTCTGAAAAAAGAGATCATAGAGGATTTCAGAAAAGATATTTCCTGCTCTTGGATAGGAAGAACGAACGTCATGAAGATGGCCATACTCCCAAAATTGTTATACAGATTTAATGCAACCCCTGTCATTTTCTACAGCACTATTTTCTGACCTTTGGTGTGGAGCTTAGAGAAAATTATTACCTTAGCACCAGGTCTGAATCTACCAAGTTCAAACTCATCCAAGTGGTTGTGACTTGGATATGGTTGCTGTGCTCTGCTTCTTCCTGTTGCAGCCCTTGAAGGTGAACCCTCTGTGCCACTCTGGCAAGATGTTCTGTTTCTGAATCAGCTGAGAGGGTCTTGCCTCCAGGCTCTGTCAGGAAATTCTGCTGCCGGTTCTATGCTGGGCCTGGGCTCTGGGTCGAATGAGCATCTGGGCGGGCAACAGGTCATCTCACTCATATGCTGGGCCTGGGCTCTGGGTTGAAAGAGGATCTGTTGGGCCCCAGGTTGTTTCACTCACAGGCCTGGCCTGGGCTCTCTTTTAAACTTTGTTTTTTTTTTTTTTTTTGGCAAAAAAAGCTTGATTGAACTCAAGCCCTTGAGCTTGCCAGGAAGTGTTTATTCTACTGAACCATCTCCCTGCAGATTTTTTAGTTTTACTAGATGTTCTTGTTCCAGAAGAACATCGTATCTACCATATCACAGTTATGTACCCCTCTCGTTTCCTTTGATCTTGGCTACAACGCTTTCACAGACCCGCCTTGTTTTGGTGACCTTGATAGTTTTGTTGCTGATGCTTTGAGATGAGGTCTCACTGCATTATGCAGTCTAGCATCAAACTCACAGCCTTCCTAGTAGCTGTGATTAGAGGCAGGCACCACCGTGTCCAGCCCTGACACGTAGTAATGCAGCTTTTACCTTGCTTAATCAAATTAAAGTTTGAAACTTGTATTAGTTTCATATTGTTGCTGTAATATGTACTAGTTTGCAATTGCTCCTTTAAAAAATTCTCATATTGCTGCTTAAAATGAAAGAATATCTCTGGAGGTCTAGACATTTTCTTTTTTAGCAATAAAATGGAGAGCTGGGGACTAGGGAGATAGCTCAGCATCTGAGTGCCTGCCTGTCTGATATAAGGACCTGGGTTCGAGCCCTGGTACCATGCCGTGCCTGCCCAGGAATTGGGCATGGTTGTGCATGCCTGTAATCCCAGCACTGGGGAGGCTGAGACAGGAGGGTCACTATGAGTCTGAGCTGTGCAGTGAGACCTTCTGAATAATAACAATAATATAATAATAATGATAATGATAACAACAACAACAAAACGAAGGACTGCAAGGTTTGGAGAATCCAATTTTTATCATTTTCATCTTCTAAAGATTGCATTCCCTGGTTTGTGTCCCTTCTGGTAATGGCATCCCTCTGGGCTCTGCTCCTGCAGTCACGGCTCTTCTTTCTCTTCTGCTTCCTTTTTCCGTCTTTTAAGGACCTTTGTTTTTACACTGGGACCACATGGACCATCTATAGTAACTCTTACTGTTAAGCCTTTGACTTAATTACTCTTGCCACATCCCTTTTGCAAGTAACAGCATACAGGTTCTGGTAGAATATGGCTCTTTTGAGTAATGAGGGTTATCATTCTTTTTTTCCCCCTGTATTTAGGACAGGGTCTATAGGGTCTCCCTACGTAGATCAGACTCATAGTTATTCTCCTGTTTTCAACCTCCCAAGTTCTGGGATTATAGGCATGTGCCACCACACCAGTCTCAATCACCTCTCAGTGCCCCACAGGTGGGGCAGGCACAGCATGCCAGGAATTAATCCTGGCCACTGAGCTCTGCTTAAACAGATGCTTTAGCTTTAATCCACTGAGCCATCAGTCCAGCCCATGAGGGTCACCAAATCCTAAAAGTAATAATTGTCATTTAATAATAAATCACAGCCTAAAATATTCTTTTTGTTCCACAGAGGACATTATAAATCCAAACATTTTCAAGTCTTACCCAATAACTTCTTTTACCAAAGGGAATATTATTTAATAAACCTTTCTTAAAAACTTCTGTTGTTTTTTGATATTTTGCCAAAAACGTATCACAATTTTCCTCACTTATTCTAGTGATATTTCCTCTATTAGCAGTATAGAACGTATAGGTTACATAGTTTATGTGTTTATAGAACATATAGGTTCTGACTCTACCCAAATGACCTCTAAACTTGAAAGGTTTTCAAAGCCTTTATCCAAGTTCATAGTTTTGTGATAGTCTCAAAGCGTATTGTTAGATGGGGCAGACTTCTAAAGTTTATGATTAACTCATGAGCCATGGGGATTACGGCTGTGAGTGCTGCTAGGATTATGGGTATGAGTGCTACACCCAGCCTGGGGCAGAGAGCCTGCATGCAGTATAAGGGAGAAGACTTGCTCTCTGTAGCCATTATTGCTGCTGCTCCTGCAATGTAGCTCTCTGCTATTTGCTGCCATCATGAAAGGTTGCTCTCTGCCATGTGCCACTCTGCCTTGGAGCCAGCTGAATATGAACTGAGACCCCCTCAAACTGAGCTAAATAAACCTTTCCTCCCTTCATTTTGGATGTTGGGTATTTTGTCCCAGCAAGGAGAGAAGAGTAACTAAAACACCCATTCTATCTTCTGTTTATCATTGGGTTCATCTAAGATCTCATCAAGTAGTTATATAAACAGGCCAGAGATACTCAAGCTATTTGTGCCATAAGGTGGAACCAATGTAGTAAAGGCAAAGCTAAGTAATTATGGATTTTTTCAAAGTGAAAGAAAAAGTTACATTAATGAATGGAATTTTATAAATTTAAAAAATGTTCCTTAAGAGTGGTTGTTCATTCTGCCTGTCTGCACATGCTAGATGACAACAAAGGAAATAAACAAGCCAATTAATATTTATATTAATATTAATAGAGCCAGGAAAACAGCTCAGTGGCTTAAGTGCCCACCTGGCAAGTGCAATGTCTGAGTTTGATCCCTAATACAAAAACAACAACAACAACAACAACAAAAACAACCAGATAATAGAAAAGGCAGAAAGGAAATAACAAATCATGGTGAGTTCAAAAGCCCAAGGTGCTTCTCTGTAATTTTGTGTTGTATGTAGCTAGTAGAAAAATATTTTACTGGCTAAAAAGCTAAGGAAATCTAGACATCAAAATCTTTTCACCTAAACATGGTGGAGCTGTTACCTACTGAGTAATACTGGAAATAAAAATGGTAGCATCAGCAAAAATTTATAGGCAAAAGCTTTAACTGAAAGGTTTCAGTGGAAGCCTTAGGAAAGAGTTAAAACTGTAAGCTCTTCTGCAGAAAGTGGGCTTCCCCATAGATGAAGAAGGGCTTAATAAAATGATACATTCCACTTTTATGGCATCCCAAAGAAATGTCATTAGTTATTTATAGTTTTTTCCAAAAGGGACAGGTGTCCTCAGACTGGACGGAGTTGAGTTACTGCACATGTGTAGGTTTGCACATGACCCAAAATGTGCTTTAAAATGTGTTATCTCCCCCAGAGTAGAGATTTTATTAGAGAAATTAATTATAATGGAAAGTTAATGAAGCTTACAGACAGTTCCGGTCAGATTCAGCTGCGTCTTTGCAGTTCTTATATATTGTACCCTCTTACCTCAAGGACTACAGGGGCCTGCTCGTTTAACTGACAGCTGGATTTATTTCTTCCCTGTTATTGCCCACAGTTGAAACTACCTGCCTGCTTTTCTTAGGTTGCTACATCAAAGTCCCGTCAATCCTCCTAGTCCTGTCTCAGATTCAGTTATGTACTATTTCTTCATCAGACTGCAGATACTTTACAAAAGGGTATTATTTCCTTTTTACAAAAAATAATTTTACTCCTGGAAAGGCAAGAATATGGGTTTGAAGCTAGATAAATCTGAATATAAACATCTTAACAGTTGTATTGCTTTGAATATATCACTTAACTGAGTACTTTGGATTAGTTAGAAGTTGCATTTGGTCATTTGTAGAAGAACACAATTAAAGTAACTTAGATATGAAAAGAAGCTTATTTCTCCTTCAAAGTAAAAAAAGTTCATTGTTGGACAATTCAGGACTGCTGTGATGGCTCTTTTATCCCATCTCTTCCAGGTTTCCCCTTCTGGTGAGCTCCAGTGCTTTGGCATACAGCCCCCATGTTCTCTGTTACCCATGATTTGATATGGCTTTTGAAGTTCTTGGTAGCTGCCTCACCTGGCTGCCAAGAAACGAAAGGAACTAAAATGTCAAGGCAATTAAATCTTCCCAGGCAGCTCTATCCTTCTACACATATCTAACTGACTGCTTCTGCCTACAGCAGAAATGCAAACTGTAGTTTTTTATCTGGTATATTGCTGAGAATGAGAAAAGGAAGCATCACATTGGATTCAGTGGCAGAGATGCCTACGTGACCCTACAAACACTTGACTGTCTTTTTCTTTTAATAATAGTCATCATCACCCCTATCCAACACTAATCTCATTTTGGCCATGCAAATAAACATTCCATTTTTCAGCCCATCTTGCAGTTAGTTGTGATCATCTTGAAAATAGGTTGTGTGGGCCTGGGGGGATAGCTCAGAGGTCTAAGCACCTACCTGGCAAGCACAAGGACCGGGGTTCCATCCCTGGTACTACAAGTTGTGCCAGCCCTGTAATCTCAGAGCTGGGGAGGCTAGACAGTAGGATCACTGAGTCTGAGCTGCGTAGTGAGACCCTGTACCAAATAAATAAAAATTACAAAGAAAATAGGTTGTGCTTTTTTTTTTTTTTTTTTGCCTGTCTGTCTTTCTATTTGTCACAAAGTGTGATGGCTTATACCTAGATGTTTCCTCAAAGCCTCAGCTGTGGGACTTTTCAGAGGTGGCTGGACCTAGATGTGTGATGCTAGGATTAATTCATGATACAGTGCTGGACTAAGGGTGCCCCACTATGTGTGTGAGTGCTACCATCCACCCTAAGGATGGGTACCCTGAATAGAATATAAGGGAAGGAAGGAGGGCTGCTACTTCATTTTCTGCTTGCTGCCTTCTGCCTACCTTGAGCTGCTTCTCTTCTATGATCTCCCCCCACTATGTTGCCCTGCCTATGAACTGAAACCCCTAAAATCTGTGAACTAAGGAAACCTTTCCTCCTTGCACTTTGGATGTCAGCCATTTGTCTCAGCAATGAGGAAAGTGACTGAGACATTGAGTTTGGGGGAACTGGGGTCTCTTCTGGTGGTTTGATTGAGATTTTTTTTCTATCTCAAAGAACTGAATGAAACAAACAAAAATGGTAGAAAGTTTCACATTTGTTTGAGGCATAAAAAATTAAAAGTGAAGAGCAAGGAAGAAATTGGCTCTGAAGAGCAAACTTTGAGTAAAAGGGAGGAAAAATAAAAACTAAAATATAAACATAGATATAAATCAGAAGTACACCTTGTGGGGCACAGAGTGGGCCCTCATGAAGAGACACAACATTGGCTCTTCATGGATCTGTGTCCTTTTATTTATCCTGCACATCACAATTCTCACAAGTAGTCCACATACATGGTTCTGAATATTATTTCATGCATGTGTCCTTGGATCTGGCCATATGTACTCTGCATCTGGCCTTCCTGCCTCCTTTTCCCCTGAGACCGAAATCCCCATGATTAGTTTTGTGCTGTTGAGGGAATGAAGGTCTTTGACTTCTATAGCTTCTTCTGTCTGAAAGGGCCCGTAGACCCTACCTTCCGAGCATCCTGTGCTCTCCAACTACATTGGGGTGTTACGGCTCACTGGCTGGGTTGAAGGAAAATAAAATCTGGCAGAAGACAATGAGAAAGAATGAGTGACCATTGAGCTGCCTGTTTTAGGCTAACTGTTAGCCTAAATATGAGGAGATCCGATTTAAATGCTTCCTGTAAGGAGAATGTATGTCAGAGAGGTATATCAGATAAATTATAGAAATGCTTCCCATATACTATCTCAGATGGGCAATATATAGCCTAGTTTTGGGCAAATTAAGAGCCCCCAGGAGTTTTTAACTAAAAGGCCCCATGACTGCATTGGGGTCTTGGCTGGGCTCCTGATCTCCTGTGATGAATGTTGGCAAAGGCTTAAATAAAAGAGAAAGTGTGATATCCTTAGGTACCAGGAAGGTCAGAACTCTCTGGGAGCTCAGACAAAGACTTCTCTGGACTGTCCATATGTATTATGTCCTTAACAATTCAGAGGGGTGCAAGAGGTAGAGGGTACATCTGAGTCAAAACCCCACAAAAATAAGCAGGGCTTTGAAAAGTTAGAAGAAAGACTTTAAAATCAGTAAATCTTGCTAAGTAGGAGAACAACTTGGTCTCTAAGGTTGGCAGTTTATTGCCCTTGAATCCTTTGAGGGAGAATTTGGGGCTCACAGCTGCAGCATTATCTTTTTTCAGAGACCAGCAGTATCAACTTTCCCTAAGAAGTGAGAGAATATGGTGGTCAGGAACTTAACCCTTACACAGCTGGGTCCCCAACACATGAGTGCTTCTAGCAGTAATTAGAGTCAAAATTCAGACATCTGTGGGCAAAGGTTTGTCAGTGTTTGTTCAGGGTCTAGTTGGATCTCTCCACTCTTCCAGAAGACTGAGGCCACCAATAGAATGGGGGTGGTACTGATACTTTATTCTGAAAGCCTTTGCCACTCCTTGAGTTATCTGAGAAGTAAAAGAAGGCCCACTGCCACGCTGGAAGGACTGGGCTAGCCCAAATTGGGGGATGACTTCTTCTTCTTTTTTTTTTTTGCAGAACTGGGGATTGAACTCAGGCCCTTATGCTTGCCAGTGAAGCGCATATTCCACTGAGCCATCTCCCCTGCCCCTGGGGGATGACTTTTGCAGTTGGAAAAAGGAGCTGATCTTTTTGGCCTGGGGACTATAAGGAGGAAGGCAAAGAGACCTCCCAAGGTCATCAGATAGATGAGTGAGATCCACATCTCGCTGGTTGGTAGTGGGGTTTCCAGGACAGGGTCATCAGGATATTTTCCTTTTCCTTGGGAGCCCAAGTACCATAGTTCCCTTTTGGTTGTTGTTGAGTCAGGGGCTAGCTATGTCAGGGAGGCTGCTCTTGAGCTCACTAGGCAGCCCAGAATAGCCTTGAGCTCATAGCAACCATCCTGTCTCTGACTCCCATGAACTGGGATTACAGGTGGGTCTCACAATGCCCAGCTAAGTGCCGTAGCTTCTGAGCATTTCTTGTGATAAAGGGTCACCAAAGCCTGAACATAAGGCATTTTATTCACCTTTTACGTTTTAAGCAGAAACAGTGCAACTGAAGTATAGTCTCACAATTTATTTTTATTTATTTGTTTGTTTTGGTACTGTGCATTGAACTCAGGACCTTGTGCTTGCCAGGCAGGCACTTAAGCCACTGAGCTATCTCTCCAGCTAGTTTCATAATTTAAAATGTCATCCCATACTCATCTATTTCCATTTCCTAGTCCATACTAAACCCAAACAGTATTACAATAGTAGATAAGCTACTCCTGTTTTAAACTGTCAGGATCAGACTTTTCTCAATAAAATATGCCCTAGTGGGAAAGCTGGTGAAATCTACATGGAAGGCACAAGAGGTTTCCCATGAAGACAAAAAAAAAAAAAAAAAAAAAAAAAAAAAAAAAAAAGAGGTTTCCCATGGCTAATCTTGGGGCCTAGAGAGTGATAGGTTTTCTCAGGCACATGTTGCAGCAGAGAAACAGGCAGAAGGAAGAAGGGAAATGGGCTTTCTTTTCTTTGAGGACACATTGAGAATTTGGGAAGATAAATTCTCTGGAGTTGAGCAAAAGGTGTTTATGGCATTTGCCAAGGGTGGGGTTTGAAGGGGATGTCTAGATGTACCTGAGAGAGCTGACTGGGGTCTCTCCTGAGGCATTAGAAAGGGTGAAAAGAAATTATGTGCTGGGCTGAGTTAGAGAAGTGGGAGGTGGTCTTGGGAAGATGGCCTTTTGTTTTCAGGGCATCGGCCATATTAGATGACCACAATGATTTTAGCAGTTCATACTAGGCCAGAACCTAGCAGGGAGAGAAAGGGAAAACTAGGTCTTGGGTCCTTCAGGGGGAATCCTGTGCAGAAGGAGACCTGAGAATCCCCAGGCCACCTCTTGTGAGACTCAGGCACCTACTAGATAGATGTCTCTGTCCAAACATCAGACTGACGCAGGTGCCATGCATTGAAGCAAACAAACATTGCAGGCTTTCCCTACTTGGGTCCTATTTACTCACTAAGGAGAAGGGGTTAGAGTCACCTGATGGCTTTACCACATCCTTTGGTGCCTGTGAAGTCGGGGTGGAAACACGCCCAGTGGCGATCCCTCGGCCAAAACAATTGAGCCGTGTGATGGCTCTTAAGCAGAGTGAACCAATTTGGGGAAAAAAAAAAAAAAAAAAAAAAAAAAAAAAAAAAAAAAAATATATATATATATATATATATATATATATATATATATATAAATATAAATATATATCTTTTGTGTTTATCCTGATAGTGAAAACTTTAGTATTTAGTTTAATGCGGAGAAATATCTTTTTTTTTTTTTTTCTAAGAACAAGGACAGTGTATTCATAGCCACGTTAGTTAAGTTTTAATGCTGACCATTTGCTCTGCTCAGACTGCCAGGAGCATATTTCTAAATTATTTTCATTTGGTTAAGAGAAACAAGGAAGGGATCCAGCAGGAAGCAATAGCTCCAGATGGGCTCTAGGACCCGGAGGGAGTCAAGCCAGCTAGAGCTGGTTTAGCTGCCGCTCGCTCGTTGCTGTCTACCTTGAGCAAAAGCTACTGGAGTTTTAAAATGGGCAACTTTTTCTCTTCTTATAGGAAGATATTAAACCTGTTGAAACAATTCAAAAGAAGAGAGGGAAGACACCCATATATTCTCTAAAATCAGAGGCTTAGTTTATAAGAACAAATGGTTGAAAAAAGAAGGCGGCACAGGGAAAACGTGGCAGCCTTCGCCCAAAGCCGCATCTAGAGCCTGAGCAGTAACGCACGCCTGGCCACAGGACAGGGCAAAGTGGTGCCCTGGACCAAAACAGCACACTGAGAAAGAAAAAGCCATTTACAAAATGGGGTAGGTAGAAACCAGGGTAATTTCCAAACAAAATATGGCAAACAAACACAAGACAGTAGGGCACGCTGAACTCTCCATCTGTGCGTTCCGCCCAAGCGAGTCAAGAGCGAGCTCTCTGGCCTCTTAGCTCCTGCCCGCAGGGTGGATGCACGCAAGAGAGAGTCCACGGCAGCTCGAGGAAAAACAAACGCCATACTTTTCCTTCTCCCATCCCACGTGGAAGGACACACTCCCAGATTCTCATCTTAGGGCAGAGAGACAGGGACAGAAGGAGAAAAAACACTAGCCAGGCACCGTGATGCAGGCCTGTAATCCCAACACTTGGGAGGGTGAGACAGTGGGATTGTGGCAAATTCAAGGGTAGTCTGAGCCACGCAGTGAGCTCAAGACCAGCCTGGACTACATAGTAGATCCTGTCTCAGATGGGGGACTGGGAGGAAAAAAAAAAAAAACCAAACAATAACAACAACAACAAAAAACTAACAAAACATGGTCATTTATGAGAGACAACAAAACAAAACATACCTAAAGTCATTAACTGGTCTCCTGGCTCGCTAAGCTGAATAGTGTTAATGGGTCTGGGGATGCTGGAGTCCCTTTTGGGAGTGGTTTCTGTGTTCTTTCCATCTCAAGCAAAGAATTCAATGAAACAAGCAAAAACAGTCACAAAGCTTCTCATTTATTTGATGTAGAAAAAAAATTAAAAGTGAAGGGTAAGGGAGAAACTGGCCCTGTAGAGTGAACTTGGGCTGAGTGAAAGAGAAGAAAAACAGAAGCCAAAATAGAAATAAGAATATAAAACAAAAGTACACCCTTGGGGCACAGGGCAGGCGACCATGAAGAGGCACAACAGCAAAGTCTTCATGGCATCTGTATCCTTTTATTTATTCCAGACATCACAGGTTCTCATGAGAAGTCCACATATGAGATCCTGACAGTTATTTTGTGTATGTGACCCGGAATCTGGCCATGCTCACTCTCTCAGCCAGCTTCGCCATGCCCCACCTTCCTGCCTCATCCTCACCTCTTCTTTTTTACCGGGCAGGACACAGTGCATGGTGGTGAATAGTCAGCTAGGTATGCCTGAGAGCCACACCCTCAATGTTGATGGTAGAACCAACAAAAGGCATTGTGTCTCTCCATGCTGTGTGCCATTGGATCTCCTGCCTGCCTCTGTTTTATTTCGTGAGAGAGAAACAAACTTGTACCTGTTCATGTTACTGTATTTTGGTATCTTTGTTATAGCAAGTTAGTCTGTATCTAAATATAACCTCAATTTCTGTGCCTCATTTTATTTTTCTGTGAAATGTCAATGGGATTAGTATTTCTCAGGGCTTTTTGAGGAATTAGAAATAAGTGAGGCATCTGGACCACGGTGATTATGTATGATAGTTACAAGTACAGGGTTCAGGAAGCTGATTGAAGTACTGGGAGGAAACAGGCAGCATGTTTTCCCATCAGAATAGTGGATCCTTAACTTAGCAAAAGCATAAGAACAATAAATGCTTTGGATTTAAATGTGAATAAAAACCAACTCTTGAGACCAGATCTCATGCCCAGAGCCCTGTTGGATCTCCCCTGGTCCTTGTCTTTCTCAGTAATCAGACAATGTATGCTTTTCTTTGTTACAGTGAGTTTGGCCATCAGCAAGAGGTCCTTGAGGTAGCCACCCACTCTGGGTTATCTGTTGTGTAATATGTCAGGAACTGCCCATAGGCAGATTAGTCAGAGACAAGAATAGTCTCAGGAAATACTAATCTTTGTTCTAGAGATTTGCAGAGCTGAAAGCATCTTATGACTGGGCAGTCTGGGTCAGCTGTACATCATTGGCTGACCCCTCTGGGAAGACACACACCAGTCTGAAGGCGCCCACCTATCACCTATTATACTACTACTATGTCGTCTCCCAGTAAGATGGACTTTGGACAAGCATCTTCCATCTTTCTGTTGAGCTAGCTTTTCAAATAAAGTTACCATCCTTACCTCAACATTCTATCTCTTGTTTAATTGCCCAATTGTGTACCAAGCAACTAGATATGGGTCCATTAACAAGTATGCTAAAGTGTTTAGAGAAAAAAGAAACCTCCACAATTTACATACTTTCCTGCACTCTCTTCCCTGCACTAGTACTAACTCAAAATAGGGGAGGATAAATGCCAGGTAGGGCGGAAAATATTTGCTGGAGGCAATTTCTGATAATGTGGAATAAGGAGAGTACATGGGAAACAGAATAATGGGAGAGAAGCAAGTGATCAGCGAAACAGGCCATTCAAGTGTGGGTCCCCAGGATCCTCCACCATGCCATGTTGAGGGTAGAGCTGTCAGGAGTTCCTTCTATCCCTCAGGGGACAGATACATGTTAGGGAAAACCATCTGGATGGAGAAAGCTGTGGGTTGCGTGAGGAGAGTAAAGAATGTAGGGTTGATGAATCTCAATTGTAAGTGCCAGAATGATACCAGGTGGGCGCAGTGGTGTGCTCTGCTAGTCCAAGCCACCTCAGAGGTGGAGACAGGTGGCCAGCCTGGGCAACACAGCAAGATGCTTCTAAAGAAAATGATATCCAGAAGATAAAGTGGAACCAGCCTTCCCTCAGTGGACATCAACAGTGGGATTTCTCAGGGAAGATCACAGGATAGCATGAGTTTTCTCCCCCTTGTGAATGAGTAAATACAACCATTAAGACATATGCATTTTGGTTGATTAAACTCAATTTAAATTCTAGAGACATAAACGTATTTAATTATAATTCTTCCTGCTATTGGCAGGAATCCATAGACTGGAATTAAGATGGAATTAGTTACAGAAAGTAACAAATGTTCTATTTATGCAAATTTTTATCCTATTATATTACATATTCAAAAGGACATGTATAGATAAATTTCATTTGTAACTTAGATCAAAAAATCTTAAAACTTTGGCAAATTTAATCCATCAGAAAAGTAAAAGAGTATTATATCACATCCAAGTAGTGTTTAGCCCACACATGCAATATAAGGAATTCAGGAGGGAGGTTCCAGTGAAAACTGTAAGGAAGTAAATGTTACATAACAAAGTTATTAGAGGACTGTCGTACGAGTGTCACAGAAGATAAAACCAGATACACAATGTTATCCCTGTATCTAAGGGCTCTGCATCCATAGATTAACCAACTTGACTGAAATAGTCAGAAAAATAATTCTATCTATGTAAACATACAACTCTTTCTTGTCTACTTACATAGTATTTACATGAATTTAAACATGCAAGTAATCTAGAGATTATTTAAAGTGCGGAGCAGAATATGAATAGGTTAAATGCAAACACTACGTCATTTTCTGTAAAAGACTTGCATATTCATGGATATTGATATCTGAGAATCAGTGTCTGAGGAGATTGAAGGATGACTTTATGAAGAGGATACACAGAAGGCAGAGGGATACAGGCAATATGTCCTTCTTCATATCAAGTGGCCTGCAGCCCAAGAGTTTGTCAGAGTGCAAGTGAAGTTTCCATCTGTATTGTCCAGTATAATCAAGACCAGAAGTGGAGTAATTCTGTCAGAGATAATTGATATACATGCATTCATTGATCATTTGATGTAAGGCAAGTTTCTTTCAAATGAGTCCACAGGGCCAGGGAGATGGCTCAGTGGAATAAGCTCTTCCTTGACAAGTGCAAGGGCCTGAGTTCAATCCCTGGTTCCAGGTTGGTCTTGAACTCATTATGTTGCCTAGGCTAACCTGGAACTTGTAGCGATCTTTCTGCCTCAGTTTCCTAAGTTCTGGAATTGTAGGCCATCTGAAAATTATTTTCTAATATGATTGTATCAATTTATGTTTCCATTGGTATTATGGGAGTTCATTGCTCCACATCTAACACTTGTACTATCATTCTTTTACATTTTCTTCCATTTAGATATGTGTAAAATGGTGTCATAAGTGCTTTTATTTTGATTTTCCCAGTCAGTAAAGAGTATAATTATCTTTTCATACATGTATTAGTCATACAGAAATCCTCTTCCAGGAATTGCCTGTTTCTGTTATTTATTGTGTATTCATGATTTGTAGGAATTTATTATAAATTATAAATACCTATCCTTGTTGGATTGTAGCTTGTAATTTGTATTTGTTCAATATTTAGATTTTTATTTTTAATTAACTAATTATACATGTTTGTGGAAGTATAATGTGCTATTTCAAAACATATATATACTGGGTAATGATCAATTAGGGCAATAAGCATTTCTATTCCTTTATTATTTATTTATATTCTGGTGATTTTGTACTTTTGACTTCTAATTCTCAAGTGCACACTTGGTTATTGTAACGATAGTCATTCTATGGTACTGTAGAACAGTAGAACTGGTACACTACTCCTAACTGTATTTTGGTACCTAGTATCTAGCTTTTCATTATCCTTCCTGCTCCTTACTTTTTCTAGCATCTAGCTATTATTATTCTATTCTCTTCTACTTTTACATCTGCAACAACTGCAAGCACAGTCTCTAGTGAGCAGTCTAAGGCATTAGGTATTTGCTAAGGTACTGAGCAGTGTGATTCCAGGGCAGCAAGAGTCAGGGAAAAAGATGTGAGCCTTGGAAGAAAAGAAAGGAAATACAGGATGCTGTGTTACCAAGCTGCCTGTGGTTTCCAAAGAAAACCCAGCCTGTGGCTTGGTCACCCAAGACTTCTTCCTGCAGGTTTATGGAAGCACCACACCCCAGGACAGTCAGAGAGAGGAGGAATGCCAAGTCCTTTTCCTGCTGTGTCCACTTCTTTCTTCTTTGTTATAGTTTGCTCCATGGGAAGCCAGTTTGTGACTGGGTTGTATCATATGACTTCTTTGTGTGATCAGTTGTCAAACTAGTCTCTAGTGCTTTCAAGAGTGCTTGATGGTTTATGTAGCCTGACAGCAACGGGAAGAACCATGTTCTCTGTGAGCCTGGTCATGGCCTTGGTGTCTTCTCTTCTGCTGGATCAAGAGCAATGGAAACCATGGCATTCTTTGGGAGATGGGGCAACTAGAAGTTTTGGGAGATGAAAAAATGTCAGTAGCTACTGAGACACCTTGGAGACGGTTGTGTGTGTATGTGTGTGTGTGTGTTCAGGAGTGTCGTGTGGAAACATTGCAACTAATTTTCTCATTTATTGAATAATTTTTCTTTCACTCTACATTTGTAATGACATATTTGAATGTACAATTTCTGCATATGGACTCAAACCTTTTTCTAGGTCTGTTCACTTACTAATTTGCCTTTCTCTGAGTCAATATCATTCCATCTTAAATTGGATAACTTCAAAATAAGTTTATGTTTACACTAGTGACTTAGTCTTTCTAGTTTGTTCTACATATTTAAAATTGTCTTGTGCTTTTCTATTTCCAATTGATCTTTAAGATCAAGCTATTTCATCCCCAAAAAGTTATATTTGGACTTTATTTAGAATTATATTGAATTTATGGATCAATTTGAGGAAATTTGGTGTCTTTATGAGATTGAATCTTCCAACTCATGGACCTGGTAGAGCGTTCTCTCTCTCTCTCTCTCTCTCTCTCTCTCTCTCAGAGAGGGTGCCTGTGTGTGTGTGTGTGTTCCTCAATTTTATATATTTTCACAATAATCTTACACATTCTTCCAGTTGATTCCTACAGTCTTGCTATTTTTGTCATTGGTAATGAGGTCTTCATATCTATTTTAGGTCCTAATTATTTATTGATATTGACAGGCTATTGATTTCTTTATACTAGTTTGAACTATGACAAAATTTCCAACTTTCATCGTTAGCTTTCATAAAGTATATTCTATTATCTTTCAATTTTTAATGTAATCAACCATATTATTTCTGTGTAAAGACCTTCTAATCTCAATTTTTATAGGTATATTTTATTTTATCTATTTTAATTTATTTATTTGTATTTTAACTTGAAGACTGAAAAATAGAAGCAAAAAACAAAGAGAACAAATGACATAAACAGGGTAACACAACGATACATATGATACAGATTTTCACAACATGGATGGCTAATTTTATATATATATATTTTCTTTTAAATAAAACAATCCAACATAGATCAGCAGTCCACAATAGAAGTGAGTTATCAACAGAATTTATTGACTTGAGCCATTCATAGCTCATTATATTAATATAACTTTATTTTATATACCTCCACTTTTATACTTTTCTGCTGGATGGTTATGACCGAGTTAAAGCAAGACCTATATAATAAAAAATGTAACTTTTGTATCAGATAAGGTCAGTCAGGTACCCTCAGGGTTTATCCTGTAACCCTGTACCACACTTTGTAGATCCCTTGTCAGTGTCAGTCATGTGGATGAGTCACGGCTATTTCTTGACCAATTTGCTCTCTGTGGAATCCTGAGAGAATGTTTTCTCTCCATGTGACTCTCCTTAGGCATACTCTACATCATCGATTGTGTTCTTCTGTGGCCCCATAATCTCCTTGATCAGAAAATTTGGGGCACACCTGAGTTCCTTGATTTTACATTACAAATTCTCATATGTTCTGAGTCTTCACTAACCTTGAAAGGCTAGGGCCAAAATGTTGGCTGACCTTGCAGCCTTTCTTTTTCTCCAATTTTTAATCTGCAAATGTAGGTTGTTAACCCTCCAGAAGAGAAGTTTATTATTACTCTGCAACATATGCAATTCAGTTTACCCACACTATTAGTCTAAATATCAGATATCATCGGCATAACATGGAACATCTATTTTCCATCAAGTATTGAAATACTAAACTCTAAGTCCTACAGAATATGAAGGAGAAAAAAATTTAAAAAATAGGAACGAACACTTTCATATATTTACATAGATATTTAGAGATCCATCATATACAGCATAGTAGCATTGTAGCATGACTGTCTTGTGACACTTTTTTGGTCTTATTTTCATTTAGTACCCTTTAAAAAAGGGCAGTATAGTAATAGCTGGTATGTCATGACAAGAAGTACATATTTAGAAGACCAGAATGGCAGGCATTTGGACTGTGACCCTTCTATTACACTTTGTTAAATTCAGTGTAGTTGCTTGGTTCACAGGTATCAGCATATCTAGTTAGTTGAGGTGAGAATCTTGCCACTTAAATGCTAGTTTCAAAAATCTCCTGATGTTTCTCAGGATCATTGTCTTACCCATCTAGTGTGTATAAGGGAATGGCCTTGCCTCTGTCATGTTTCTCAACGTTTTTCCTTGCCCTCTCCTCATTATCCAATCAAGTTCTCACTTTCCTTTTAATTGTGTTATACTTTTCTATTTGCAATTCTTCTTTTAAGTTACACTAGGGAGACTATACGATATTTGCACATGTGGGTCTGATTTATTTTGCTTGTAAGTATGTTTTCAAATGGCATCCACTTAAATATGAAGGCTTCGAGTTTATCATTCTTTACAGCTGAGTAATACTACACTGCGTAAAAATACCACATCTTTTTCAACCATTCCTCATGTGATGGGCATCTTGGTTGTTTCCAAGATTTCGCTATTATAAATTGTGCTGCTATAAACATAGGTACACATATATCCCTATGATATGATGTTTTCAGTTCCTCCGGGAAAAATCCCACTAGGAGTATAGCTGGCTTGAATGGGATTTCCAGTCCTAGTTTCTTAAGGAGTCTCCACACTGATCTCCACAATGGTTGCACCAGTCTACATTCCCACCAGCAGTGGAGAAGGGTTCCCTTTTCCCCACATCCTCTCCAACATTTGTTGTTGGCTGATTTGTTTATGATAGCCATTCTTTCTGGAGTGAGATGGAATCTCAGTGCTGTTTTAACTTGCATTTCACAGATGAGTAGTGATGTGGAGCATTTTTTCATATATTTATTTGCTTCTTTAACTTTGTCCTCTGAGAAGTGTGTGTTCATCTCAGATGCCCATTTCTGGGTTGGATCTTTAAATTTAGGGGCCATGATAATTTTTATAAATTATTTATAAATTCTAGAGAGCAGACCCTTGTCTGAGTTCTTATGAGTTAGGATTTTTTCAAAATTTGTGGGTTGTCTTTTCTCTTTGATGGTCATTTCTTTTGGCGTGCAAAAACTTCTCAATAACAGGTGATCCCAGTTGTTAATTCTTTCAAGTGTTTCCCATGTGGATACATGTTTGTTCATGAACTCTTTACTTACCCCTATGTCTTCAAGAGTTTCTCCTACTTTCTATTCCAGGAGATTGAGTGTCTCTGTTTTAATGTAAGGTCTTTGACCCATTTTGGCTTCAGCTTAGTGCATGGTGATAGACCTGGGTCAAGATTTAGTTTTCGACATGTGGAGAGCCAGTTTTTCCAGCACCATTTGTTAAAGAGGCTATCTTTCTTCCAATAAGCATGTTGGTCCCTTTGTCGAAGATCAAGTGGTTGAGTGTGTTCGTAGGGGCCTCTGCATCTTCTAGTCTATTCCATTGATCCTCAGGTCTGTTTTGTTGCCAATACCATGCTGATTTTATCACACTAGCTTTGTAGCATAATTTCAAGTCAGAAATTGTAATGCCTCTTGACTTGTGTTTGTTGGCCAGGATTGCCTTTGCTAATCTAGGTCTTTTCTGGTTCCAAGTAAATGGTAAGAATGATTTCTTTAGGTCTGGGAGGTATTTTGTTGGTAGTTTGATAGGGATTGCATTGAATCTGTACAACAGTTTTGGGAGTATGGCCATCTTCACAACGTTGGATCTTCCTATCCAGGAGCAGGGTGTATATCTTTCCATTTTCTGAAATCCTCTGTGATCTCTTTTTTCAGAGTACTATAACTTTCTGTGAAAAGGTCTTTAACTTCTTATTTAGATGAATTCCAAGATATTTCATTTTCTGCTGTGCTATTGTAAAAGGTATTGTTTCTATAGTTTCCCTCTCCATGTGTTTGTTTTCTGTGCAGAGAAATGCTATTGACTTTTGAGTACTGACTTTGTATCCTGCTATGCTGTTGAATTTCTGTATTAATTCTAGTAGCTTCTTGGTGGAGTTTTTTGGGTCTTCCAAGTACAGTATCATGTCACCTGCAAATAGTGATAATTTAACTTCTTCTTTACCTATTCTTATTCCTTTTATTTCTCCCTCTTGTCTTATGGCTGTAGCTTATGATTCCAAAACAGTATTGAATAGGAGGGGTGATAGAGGACATCCTTGTACTAGAACTAAGAGTAAAAGATTTCAGTTTTTCCCCATTTAGAATTATATTAGCTGTTGGGTTGTCATAGATGGCTTTTATCAAGTTGAAGCAGTGGCTGTCTATTCCATTTTTCTGAAGGATTTTGAACATGAATGAGTGTTGGACTTTGTCAAAAGCTTTTTCTGCATCAATTAAGAGAATCACGTGGTTTTTAGTTTTTACTCTATTGATATAGTGTATTACATTTATAGATTTTCGAATATTGAACCATCCTTGCATCCCTGGGATGACTCTTATATGGTTATGGTGTATGATCTTCTTGATGATTTGCTGTATTATGTTTGCAAGGATTTTATTTAGGATTTTTGAATCTAAGTTCATGAGTGAGATTGGCCTGTAGTTCTCTTTTATAGTTGTGTCTTTCCCCGGTTTTGGTATCAGTATAATACTTGTCTCTAGGAATGATTTTGGGAGAACTGTTTCCTTTTCAATTTCATTGAAGAGTTTGTGAAGTGTAGAGACTATATCTTCTGTAAATTTCTTGTAGAATTCAACTGTGAAACCATGAGGACCTGGACTTTTCTCTGTCGACAAGCTTTTTATTACATTTTGTATTTTGTGGCTGTTACTGGTTTATTGAGAGTTGTTATATCTTCTTGCTTCACTTTTGATAATTTGTACCTTTTGAGGAATCTGTCCATTTCATCTGCGTCTTCTAGTCTGTGAGCATAAAGATTCTCAAAGTAGCTATTGATAATCTTCTGAATTTCCACTGGGTTTGTGGTGGTTACACTCTTTTTATTCCTTATTGCTTGTATTTGATTTTTTTCTTTCCTCTTTTTGATGAGATTAGCTAGTGGTTTATCAATTTTATTTAGTTTTGCAAATAATCAGCTTTTTGATTCATTGATTGTTTTAAGTATTTTCTTTGTCTCAAATGAATTAATTTCTGCTCTAATCTTAATGATTTCTTCTCGTCTTTGGGGCTCTGGGTTTGGTTTGCTCTTCCTTTTCTAGATGTCAGAGGTGTCACTTTAGTGTGTTTATTTTTTCCTATTGTGTTTTCTTAATGTGTGAGTTCATAGCTATGAACTTCCCTCAGAGAACTGCTTTCATCGCATCCCATAATTTCCAATAAGTTGTGATTGAATTCTCATTCAATGGTAGATATTGTTGAATTTCTTGTTTAATTTCATCTGTAATCCATTGATTGCTGAGTAAGGCACTGTTTAATTTCCATGTATTTAGAGGATTTTGCTGGTTTCTTTTGTCATTTATTTCCAGTTTCATTGCACTGTGGTCAGATAATACGCATGGGATAATTTCTGTTTTCTTGCATATACTTAAGCATGACCTATGGACAAGTATATGATCTATTTTAGAGAATGACCTATGTGCAGCTGAAAAAAATGTGTATTCAGCTGTGGTTCAGTGGAATGCTCTGTATATGTTCACCAGGTCCATTTGTTCCAAGCTCTGGTTCACTTCTACTACTTTGCTAATTTTTTGTCTAGTTGACCTGTCTTTGTGGGATAAGGGGGTATTTAGGTCTCCTGTTAAGATTGTGGTATTGGGTATTAGCTTTTTCATGTCCATTAAGATTTGTTTTACACAGTTGGATGCTCCCATGTTTGGTGCATACATATTTATGAGTATTATCTCTTTCTGTTGAATTCTTCTGCTAACCAGTATATGGTGTTCTTCTTTATTTCACTTGATCATTATTGGTTTGAGGTTGAGACTGTTTGTGAACAAGATCGCTATCCCTGCTTTTTTCTGCGGTGCTGAGGCATGCAGGATTGTTTTCCATCCTTTGACTTTAAGCTTATGAATGTCCTTTTGAGTTAATTGTGTTTCTTGTATACAGCATATTGTTGGATTTCGTTTCTTAATCCACTGTGCCAATCTACTTCTCTTTATTGGTGAATTGAGTCCATTTACATTGATGGTTATAACTGAAATGTGTTGATTTATGATTGTCATGTTATTTACCTGGTGTTGTTTACTCCTTTTTGTGCTGCATTTAGTTGTTTGCCCTATTTAGTGGGTTCCTTCTGTTCTCACTTGTGGAGTTCTGGTCATTGTGGTCCCTCTCTAGAATGTCTTTCAGTAGCCTGCGTAGGGATGGCTTTGTTGTCATGAAATTCTTTAGTTGTTCTTTGTCATGGAAGTATTTCACTTTTCCATCAAATATGAAAGAGAGTTTTGCAGGGTATAGTAGTCTCGGGTGGAATTTGTTTTCATAGAGGACTCAAAGTACTCTGCTCCATGCTCTCCTTGCCTTCATGGTTTGTGAAGAGAAGTTGACTGTAATTCTGATGGGTTTTCCTTTGAATGTGATCTGCTTCTTTTCTCTAGCAGCTTTCAGTATACCTTGTGTTGGATTTCTTGGATCTTAACTATTATATGTCTCAATGTGTTTTTAGTTGGGTTGAAGTTAGTTGGTGTTCTGGATGCTTCGGGTACCTGAATGTTAGATTGTTTCCTCATATTTGGGAAGTTTTCTGCTATTACTTCTGCCCATATTCTTTTTATATCATTTGTGTTGACTCCTTCTTTCTCATTGATGCCTATTAATCTCACATTGTTCATCTTGGCATCATCTTGCATATGATGGATTATTTTTTTCTGCATCCTAGTTGTTCTTAAGAGATCTTTTGTCACCTTTTCACTAGCTGCACCAGCATCTTCAAGATCTGAGACTCTGTCTTCACTTTCACTCAAACAGTTTTGTAAACTTGTGATTGAGATTTTAAGTTCTTCTGTATCTCTTTGACTCTGCTTCATTCGATCTATGTCTTTCCTGTATTGCTCATTCAAGGAATCTGTCATATTTCTAATCTCCTCTATTTTTTTTTGTCAATTTCTTTGTTAGAGGCAGCTATTAATTCTTAATTGCAGAGTTTTTTCCAAATTGGGTTTCCTCCATATATTTCTGAAATTGATTCTCTACTACAAATGTTATGATTTCAAAGATTTCTTTTTTTATTTTGGAAATGATTTCTGCTTTGAGTTCCTCTTTAGCCTTTTGCTGTTGTTTCCTTGCCTGAGACACTGTTAATTCATACGTTTCAGCTAGAATAGTGTTCTCTGTGCTTCTTAGTGTGGGCATTGGGTTTCCCCCATATATTTCTGGATTTGATTCTTTATTTCTGATGCTATGTATTCAATTATTTTTCTTTCAGGCATTAATTCTGGTCTGAATTCATCTGTACCTTTCTGCTGTTGTTTCCTTGCTTCTGACTCTGTTAATTCATTCATTTTAGTTGTGTTAGTGTCCTCTTCACTTATCATTGGTGGGCTGGAGGCCTGAGATTGCATTTGGCTCCTTGTTTTTATCATGGCTTATAGCTCTGTCCTCTGACTTTTGGTGTAGAGTTTTGGTGCAGTTCTAACCTTAGCATCTTATGAAATTCAGGTATTGTTACACCAAGTTCTAGTTCATGTGGTTTTGCCTGGCTTGGGTCTGGCTGCTTTGCTCACCACCTTCCTATTGCTGTCCTTGGAGGTGAGCCTGTGTTGCGCGCTACCTCGCCAGCAAGGAAGACGTGACCACTGGTTGTTCTCTCTGCAGTTTATTCAGCCTTTAACAATGTTCTTCCTTAGGTAGTGGCCCAGAAGGGAAGCCTGCTTATAGCTAAATACCTTCAGGCATCCAATCCCGAAGCGCCACGTGAGCATTGTCTATAGGTCCAGGTACGCGGAAGCAAGCCACTGTCCTGTCTCGTTGCCTAATATGGAGTTGTTATCCACAGAGAGCTCTCACCCCGGAGGGGGTGGAAGGCAGAAACTGGCGCCATCTTTAAGGCGCAGTTGCACGCAGCTCTCTACAAGCCTGTTGTGCCCCTTTGATAAGATGTTCTGTTTCTGGATTAGCTGCATGATTTTGACCCTAGTCTCAGTATAAGGACTTCAGCCTCAGGGTTTCTCCCCAGGCCTGTATGTCAGGCCTGGGCTGGGTGTGGATGGGTATGGGGAGGCAGGAGAGCACAGAAGCTCTCTCACACACTCACTGGGCCTGGGCTTTGGTAGGTCTGCTTGGCTCCCAAAAGGGTAGTGGATGTTCTCATTCATCAGGCAGGCTGTGCTGTGTCTGGGACTGCGGGACAGGAGCTGAGAACACTGAAAAAAGTCTCTCTAGAGCAGTGAGTTGAGCAGGCTGTGTTGGGTATGGGCAGCAGGGCAGGAGTTGAGAATGCTGGGAAAGGTCTCTCTGGCGTGGCGGGCTTGCAGTTCTCCTCTAATCTCAGTTTTAAATGTTTTTAAAATCACAAGTGAGTAGTCTTGCTCATCCTTTTTCTGCAGTTGCGGAATTCATTGTTTTATCCTTTAATCTGTTAAACTGGTATGTCACATTGATAGATTTTGGGGCATTTAGTTTCCTTCTAGTTTCAGAAGAAACTTAAGTCATTTATAGAAACTACAACTTAGCACTTGTAGAAATAATTCTCATTTTTTTTTTGTTAATGATAGTACATTGACTTAAATAAAATTATATAATTACATTATCAATTACACATGGCATCAATGTTATGAAACAAAGTATAATCAACTCTGGATGAACCATAAAACTCAAGTCACAGTAGTCTAGTACTGACAAGGACTCATGCTGATGGTTCTTTGAAGGTAAGATAGAGGCTATCAGTTAAGTGGAGGTCAATTGAGAGTCTTCTGTTTAAGGAAACCAGTGGCTGTGTGAGAAGCACATCCTAAATACATCAGCATGAGTCCTAGGGCATGGTGGCCATACCTGTAATCCCAACAGTGGGGACATTGAGGCAGGAGGATTTCTGAGTTCAAGGTTGGCCTGGGATGCACAATGAGGTCAAGGTCAGCTTGAACTGCATAGTGAGATCCAGTCTCAAAAAACAGTGAACATCTCATAAAACAACAATAGCAACAGCAAAAACATGAATTACTGCTAGTCTACTAAATTCAAGAAACATTCATGGAGAAACCATTATAAATTGATAGTACCATGTGAGATATTGTGGACAAAAACAAAAGAAAAGTATTTTATTTTTCTATCTTTAAAATATTTTCCAAACCTAGTAAGAGAGGTTAAAGCTAAATGCTTAAATATCTAGTCATAAGACAAAATATAGTAAGATGTGTACAAAAATTATCATAGACCAGTGAGAGTATAACTCTACGTGAGGAATTACCAGTATAAAAAAACTAAAAAAATTTTTTTTTGAATTTTAAGGGAGGGTCTACAGGGTGTCTCACTACTAGATCAGACTCATAGTGACCCGCCTGTTTACAGCCTCCCAAGAGCTGGGATTACAGGCATGAGCTACCATGCCCAGTCTCAGTTGCCATCTCAGTGTGCCCCAGGGAAGGGGCTAGCACTGCAGGCTCAGGGATTGAACCCCTGCCCCCTGCGCCTACTTGCAGGTGCTTTAATCCATTGAGCTATTTGGCCAGCCTAAATTTTGTAGTTTAGAGACTTTTTTTTTTTGTAGTTTTGTAGACTAGAGATTTAGTCTTTTAATTTCTCTATATATATCACTAATTGCTTTAAAAGCAATGTTTTTGAGCCTGCTGGGATCTGCTCTGATTTCTTGTTCACATTGACTACACAAATCCCCCATTTCTGCCTAGTCCATGAAATGCCCATGCTGTAATCCCTGAGTCCTCTGTGAATATGATGTACCTGGCATAGACAGATCAAGATCAAGGCTTGTATTAGGGTTTCCAGCCAGCTAACCCTGAAATGTGGAGAGGAACCTGGATTGTTGGGTTGGTTCGTCTTTAGTCCTTAGGATCATTCAGCTCTTTCCCTCTGTTATAAAACTTATACATGAGAGCCATTTCATTTGCTCTGACTTAAACAGTTTTATATATGTAACCAAACATAAATTTAAGGGCTCACCATAGGTGTCTAGGGGAATTACAGTGACTATGGGAAAAAAGAAAGGAATGAAAAAAAAAAAAAAGAAAGAAAAGAGCCCATCCTTGTTGGTACTGGGCTACTGTGACCTGCATTTTATGGTTCATCCAGAGTTGATTCCACTTTATTTCATAGCATTGATGCCATGTGTGATTGATATTGTTTTTTTTGTTTTTTGTTTTTTTTGTTTTTTTTTTTTGGAACTGGGTATTGAACTCAGGCCCTTGCACTTGCAAGGGAAGTGCTTATTGATATTGTAATTATATAATTTAATTTACTTAAGTCAATGTACTATCAATAGCAAAAAATGAGAATTATTTCTATAAGCACTAAGTTATACCTTCTATAAGTGACTTTCTTTCAAAACTAGAAGGAAACTAAGTGCTCTGGAATCTATCAGTGTAATATATCAGTTTAACAGATTAAAGGAGAGGGTAGCAATGTCAGAGTGACCTGCATGACAACAGCTGGAAAAGCAAATGGATTCTCTCTTAGAACTTCCAGAGGAGTGCTTGTTTTATGCCTAGTGATCCAAGTCAGACCTTCATAATTGTAAGGCACTAGGTTTGATTCCTCACACCGGCCCCACCCCTAGGCACGCTGAGCTGCCTATTGAGTCCAGCTTTGGTGATGCACGCCTGTAATCCCAGCTCTGGGGAGGCTGAAAGAAGGAGGATCCCTATGAGTCCAAGCTGCAAAGTGAAATACATTTAAAAAATAATTGTAAAACAATATGTTTGTGTTGTTTTAGGTCATAAAATTTATAGCACTTTTTTGTTACAGGTGCAATAATAACAAGTGCAAAGGTTAATGAGACCAACAGGAAAGAGGATGGGCTTTTAGAGGTTATCTACAAAAAGGCTGCAGGCTAGGAGAAACACAGATTTGAACCTCAGGAAAGAGGTGGCGATTTGGGATCTTAGAATCAGTCCATAGATGGAAGACTTGACCCCCTCGGGGTATTGATGAGACAGTTCTGTCCAATAGAAATGTAACAGAAGCTGTGAATGCAACCCCCGTATGCTATTTAAACAGTCATCAGCTATATTAAAATACAGAAAAGAAAAAGGTGAGATGAATAATATAGTTCATTATACTCACAATATCCAAATTATTATCATTTCAACATGTAGTTAAAAATTGCTAGTGAAACAGTGTGTGTAATTTTTGTAAGTCTTTAAAATCTTGTATACATCTTCTAGCACGTCTCAGTCCAGCACATGTATAATTAATTTCCAGGGTTCAGTAGCTTTCCTGTGACTAGTTGCTATGTATTAAGCAGAAACTGCAGCTTCAAGAGACACCTGCATTTAGAAGCCAAGAAGAGAAAATGGAGCCAATGGAAGAATAGACAGAGGCAGGATAACCAAGGTGGCACAATCTCTCAAAATCTAAAGTAGTCTTATACAGGGTGGTGTGAGGAGGGAGACATCGCATGCAGGATCATTCAGCTCTTACATTTGAAGGGTTTTCCCTCTGTAACACAACTTACACATCAGAACTGTTTCCATTTGCTCTAGCTTTAACAGTTTCATGTATTTATCTGAACACAAATTGAAAGGTTCCAACACAGGTGTCTGGGGTGATTCTAGTGACTATGGGAAAAAAAAGGAGCACTAGGTGGTATAAGGTTGTTGGTGGATATGATGATTTAGAACAGGTGCCTGGTGGGAGTAAGATGGAGATTGTGTTACCATGACAACTGATTATTTCATTGGTCCAATGACCAGTTGCCATGGTGACAAAATCTTTGTGTCAGTGTGACATGGATCCCAAGGGAGAGGATGCTTGTGCAAAGGACCCTTTGCTCATTGGGAAAGCTTTTATATTTGCAATAATTTCTGCATTGGTGAAGCCTCTCCCAGGAACTTTGATTAATGGCCTCTTCTTCTTCATTGTTCATTTGCATTAGTCACCACTTGAAAAATGCACACATTTTCATTATTTTTGTTTTACATAGTATTTTCCTACATATTTTTTAGTTGTCTTAATAATTTGTATTTCTCTAACAGATGTAATCTCTTTGAAGGCAGGTATTATTCTTTTTTTATGTATTTGGTATAGGGCCTCACTACCAGCTTGGACTTATAGTGATACTCCTGTTTTAGTTTACCCAGATCTGGGATTATAGTCATGTGCCACCAGGCCCTGTCTCAGTCACTGGCTCAGTGCACCTAGGGGTAGGGCTGACACACCATGTGGTACAAGGGATCGAACCCCAGTCCCTGTGCTTGCCTAAGCAGGCGCTTAGTCTGCTAAGCTATCTCACTGGCCTGAAGGCAGCTATTATTCTTACAATTAAGTTATGTTTAAAGAACTGGGAGCTGGTGGATAATCTTTGTGAACCAGCCATACTACTGCTTCTGTCATTGCTAATTACGTAACTTGGAAAAGACATTTATTGATATTTACTTTTGTCTATACAGTGGGTATAATAAAACTTGTACTATGGGGTTTCTGTAATGTATATAATATCAGATATATGATATATATATATATATATATATATATATATATATATATATATATCAGATATATGTACCTAGATTGTAGAAATAATACACAGATCTTATCTAAGTTTTTTTTTTTCCCCCTTAGAGATAGGGTCTCACTATGAAGTTAAGGCTGGCCTTGAAATGGCTATGTAGACCAGGCTGGCCTCAAGCTTTCAGTGGTCCTCTTCTCTATGCCGCCCAAGTCCTATGCTTACTTGGTATGCACTAACCATGCCTGGCTATTTTTCTGAGTTTTGCCTCAAAAATTTTTTAGGAAATTTATGAAGTGATTGGAAGTTTAAACACTAATATAATGGATTAAAAATATCAATACCAGTGACTTCAAAAATGTGCATTAATTTTTAAGCTAAGATTATGGTACTATTGTTATATTTTGTTAAAGTAAGAGTTTACATTTTTTGAAGTAATAGTTTATAATCTGTGTGCATTGGTGTAGCACGAAAACTGGAGTTTTCTTCAAAATAACCCAGAACAGGGGCTGGCAAGATAGCTCAGTGGAATAAGTGCTTGCCTTGCAAATGCAAGGTCCTGAGCTTGATTCCTGGTACCATCAAAAACAAAACAAACAAAAATAACCCAGAAGGGCCAAGTGAAGATAGGGATACAGATGAACCAAACTGACCACTGCTTGACCATTGCAGAAGCAGGATAATGGACATGCAGGTTCATTTATTTCTTGTCATTTGTATATCTCTTTAAGGATTTTTCATGATATAAAACTGAAAAAGGTTAAATAATTATACATTTTAAACATGAATGGGGCCTGGGAGATAGCTCAGTAGAACAAGCACTTGCCTGGCTAGTGCAAGGGCCTGAGTTCAATCCCCAGTTCCACAAAAACAAACAAACAAACACAAAACATGAAGCATGCTTAGACTACAGGTAAATATCCGTATATATGAAAATGCCAAATATTCCTTAGTATAGCAGTGGACATTATGAAAGTTGAATGAGTAAGTTAGTACGTATTTCCCTTAGCTGGTCCTCCATAGTGAATTTTTATATTGCATAGGTAAGTGAATATTCTATTTCCAATTAGTATTGTGATGTCTTAGGCTAGATTCCTTAAAAATAGACTCTGAGAGGAAATGTATGGGCAAAAAGTATGGATTTGCGAGGCAGGGGATTTTATAATCAACTCTAGCTGGGGAATGAAGTGAATAGGAATGGGCAGAGGAAGGACTTGAATGGTGACATCACTGCCATACAAACCTCACCTGACCCCTTCAGAACCTCCTGAGCCCTCTGAATATGTTCTACCTTGAAGTATAAAGCTGGGCCTTTATACTTGGAGTCAGTCTCCTGCTTCACCCAGCCTCAACAATCTTGTCCTCCTATTTCAAGGCTGAGCTGTAATATTTCGGTATCTACAAATTTTCCTTAGAACACTCATCACCATGCCTGGAGATCAATTTCTTTCCTCTGGCCTGTAATTCCAGTACTTGAGAGGCAGAGGCAGAAGGATCACTGTGAGTTCAAGGCTAGCCTGAACTACATAGCAAAACCCTGTCTTGAAGAAGTAGTTCCACCAGATGTTTTTTTTTTTTTTTTCTTGTATTGAGTACATGGTCTACAGGTCTCACTACACAGATGGAACTCATAGCGACCCTCCTGTCTGCAGCCTCCCAAGCTCTGGGATTATGGATGCATGCCACCACACCTAGTCTCACTCGCCCAGCTGAGTGCACCACAGGGGCGGAGTGGCACGGCACATGGGGGATTGAACCCATATTGTTGCGCTCTGCCTAAGTGCTTTAGTCCACTGAACTATCTGGCCCTCTCTTCCACCAGGTTAAGGGACCTTATTTAACTTACTTTCTCTGTCATGCTTCCTATATAAATCATGTAAGGGAATAGTTATTATTTATAACATTTATGCTAATAGCTTTGTTAAATACTCTACATGTGCATGTTTTCAATTAACTCACAACTTATTTAAGCAGTAGCTACTATTATAATCCCTATTTGCAGGTCAGAAGACTGAGGCTCAGAGAAACTGAGCAATTTGTTCTACTAACCTCATTCTGCTAGTGAGTGGATTTCTAACTGACAGTTTGCTCACTCTTGTGCCGTACTGCCCCCTAGCAACTACTTTTATATTGGTTCTCTCAGCCCTTAGTGTGGTAGTTAGCATTGAATAAATATTTACTGAATAAGTGACTATAAATTTCACCAGCATTTCTGGAGTAATTTAGTTTAGAAGCAGGTCAAATACAGGTTCTGTGTAGCGACACAAGTGTGGCGTAATTCATGGAGGCAAAGAACAAGAAAGTTCATTAGAAGAGGAAAGCAGGAAAAAAATGGGGAGAATGAATAGAGTAGACTACAAACAAACAACTAAGTGGTTAAAGGAAACACTGCATTCAGATGCTTAAACAGAAGAACTGGGTTTGTATGTTTATGTCTTTTGCAATCTATTATTTCGAGGACAGTTTCAGAAGGAACATTCTACACCAGTCCCACCGTGCTGGAGGGTGGAAGCCAGCCACAGTTGGTGTGCATTTGGATGGAGTGGAAACAATTTCATGAGTCAGTAAGTATTCAAAAATCACTGTGAGAAGGAGGAAACGAGAATTTTAGAGAAAAGTAAAAAACAGGAATCACAAATAACTTTCCATTATGCAATATAGGAAAAACAACTCTTCTCCATTTCAGCTAAAGTATCAAAACACGAGGAAACATATTTAGCAGGCATTTAGTAATAGGAAGGATTGAGGCCCAAGTCTTATTAATTGTCATTCATCAGCAAGAGACATTTGCTGGTAAAATGGGGATGGTGGCCTCTGACTTTCAGGAACATTAAAAAGGCATAGAGGTAAAACATCAGTTTCGGTTTCCGCTCCCTATTGACAGAAGCCACTTTCCCTACCTCTGAAATTCTAAAGGCATCACCACTTCATCAGTCTTATCACATCTACTCCATACACACACACTCGGGGATATTTTAAATGAAATTCAAGATATTATATTGATTTATCTTCAGTACTTCAGTGGCAAGGTTATGTATTTCTAAGAGATAGGGCCTCATGGTATTGCTCAGGCTGATCTCAGACTCTAGGGCTCAACTAATGCTCTTATCATAGCTAGGACCACAGTACAAACCACTGCACCCAGCTGAATTTCTGTTTTGTTCTTCTTTCTATGACAAGAAATCCCAATATAATTTCCTTACCAAAAAAGAAAGACTATTTTCACACACACATTATTCAATTCAACTATTAGAGTTATTTTTTTTTTTTTTGAAACAGGGTTTCATTAGACAGTTTAGGTTGGCTTTGGACTCACTTTGTACCCCAGGCTGTCCTTGAACTCAAAATAATTCTCCTACTTCCATTTCTTAAGTGCTGGAGGTACAGGCTATTAGGGTTACCCTTAATTCAATGGATAACTCTTAATTTATCTGCTTTGCCTAACCCTAATCTTGTCCTATGCTTTCTATACTGTGTCATTCCCTCAGAGAGGTTTGTGCACCCTTACTGAATGCCCAGTATGCTTCTAACCCTACGAATGCTGATGTTCCAGATATTCATTTATGCGGTACTTCAAATAAATAGGATGTACATAAGTTATAAAGTATTATATAAAAGTTAACTAGTGATAATATTTAACTCAAGTTGGCTGTTATGGTTTGTGTCTGGATTATTTTCCCCTAAAGCCTCATATAGTCATGGGGGAGGGACTTTTTGGAGGCAGCTGAACCTAGAATTTGTGAATTAAGGGTAGGTGACTGTTGGATCAGTTTCTTGATTAGATTGGCATTGTCCTAATCCCAGCAGATAAAAGATAAAGGGGGCATAAGAAGAGGCTTGTTTCCTTCCTTTGATTGTTGCTTTTGCTGTCTTGCACCACTGTGAACTGTTGCCATCAGCCATGTGCCAGCCTGTCTTGAAGCCAGCTGATTACAGCTTGAAACCCCCACAAACTGAGCTAAATAAACCTTTCCTCTTTAACTTTGGTTTTATTATTTATCGATTGATTGATTTTTGTTGGTGGAACCGGGGATTGAACTCAGGCCCTTGCACTTGCCAGGGAAGCGCTTATTCTACTGAGCCATCTCCCCAGCCTCTCCTCTTTAACTTTGGGTGTCATTTTGTGTCAGAAATGGAAATAAAGCAACTAAGACAGAAGGCATCAAACCATGACACAGAAAGAGCTATTGAGAAGGAACTTACGAGACCTGAGTTACAGTTCTAGATAATTTCACAGCATTAGTTTGAAAAAATATTTAAATTATTGAGTGCTAGTGGCTGTAGTGATGAGTGTCAGGTTTAGAAATGAATGTGTTTGGTCCTTGTCTCAAGAACAGGAACTATATCTTCTATTTTTTAATTTTTTTATTTTTTGTCTTTTTGAGACAGGGTCTCACTATGCAGTTCAGGCTGGCCTTAAGCTCACTTTGTAGCTCAGGCTGGTCTCGAACTCACAACAATCCTCCTGCCTCAGCCTCCCAAGTGCTGGGATTACAGGCATGCGCCACCATGCCCGGCCAGGAACTATATCTTAACCTTTATAGCTTCTTCAAGTTCTGGAACATAGCATGGTTCATGGCACCTAGCTTACAAAGGCTTGTTTGAGCACACAGATTTGGACTGAGTTTCAAATCCATTTTACTGCAGATAACTTCTGCTAAAAAACATTAAAAAAACCTTCTGCAAATTTAGAGGATTTTTGAAAGAGGGCACAAGAGGGTCTAAAATCAGATGATTCTTGGTTCAAACCCTGGCTCTGACATGCTCAGATTAGTTGGCTTCTGTTTTCTCTTCTTTAATATGCTGATACCATCTCCTACATTTGCTATAAGGATAAATGAAAACATAAGCAAAGAGCCTATCATGTTGCCAACCATGTAACACTATAAATACTAGCTGCTCCTTCTCCATTGGTTTTTGTTTGTTTGTTTGGTGCTGGGCATTGAAAATAGGACGTTGGTATTAAGTTACATTCCCAGTGCTTGGGGCTGGGGAGATGGCTCAGTGCAATAAGCACTTCTCTGGCAGGTACAAGGGCCTGAGTTCAATCCCCAGTTCCACAAAAATAAATAAATAATAATAATAAGTGCATAATTAGGTATGAAACAAACTAGATGTTACAATTTGAGAGTAATCATTTATCAGCTACCTAGTTTGTGTCCAGAGTGACAGACCTTGTCTGCTTTTGCCTGCTAACCAGTTCCTTTCAGTCTGTCATTCCAAAAGATATTAATAACTATGTAACTGGTAGAGAGGAAATTTCTCCTGATCCCACTCTATTTGAACATCCTCTGACTCATACTTCCTAGTGCCACCCAAGTTTCATCCACACCATTGCCTGTACATAATGTCAATACTTATTTAATCCATGCATTTGCTAATGTTTGCTCACTTATCTTGGTGCCTTTCATTATGTTTTTAATTAGCTTGGCTGATTCTGGGAGAGGAGGAGAGCCAGGCTTATAAGGAATAGAGATGGATGAACACAGTTGTGGATGGTATAAGCACATAAGTGCAAATTCATTGCCAAATTTTGAAAAACAATTAGCTTTCCAATGGGAGGTAATATCCCAAGCTACTTCTTTTCATGGAGAATGATTAAGCTATGCAGTTTCTGTTTGGGAAGGGTAACATTTTGTTTTGTTTTGAGACAGGGTCTCACTGTATAGTTCACGCTGGCCTTGAACTGAATTGCTCAGGATGGCCTCCAACTCTGAGTGATGCTCCTGCCTAAACCTCCAAACTTCTGGAACTACAGGTATGCGCCACTGTGCCAGGTGGGAAGGATCACATTTTGCTTCAGCAATTTAATCTAAAGTTAATGCCAAACTTCCAGAAGGCAGGAACTCAATAAAAGGACAATTTATGCACAATGAAGTAGTCTAGCTCCAGGAATTAGTTATTCCCATCAGCCATTAGCATTTAAAGTTAATTTATCAGAGTATAATTTCTGTGTCCTCTGTTTGTGTGCCCATCCTCTTTAATTTCCCCAAAGCTATTCTCCTTTATCCCCCATCCCAAACAGTTTTTCTCTATTGTGAAATTTGCTTCTGTCTATACGTCAAACTTGTACTCATTCACTAAGGCCCAGCATTTCCCTTACTTTTTAAGGATGAAGCTTCCCACTCTCATGCCTGCATGCGACATTTAAGGCTCACTTCTTTGCTGTTGTTTCCATGGTACAATTATAAATTTCTTTCAATTTGCATTAAGTTGTTTATGCATATCCTTTTATTTATTCTCTTTGATACTTGTCATATAGCACAATACCTGATACAGAGTAGTACTTGATAGATACTCATTGAATGCTATTTAAGTCTGCATAGTGACTAATACCCAAATGTTGTCATGAAGTAGATCAGTGGTGCTGCAGAGAGCTCCCCGATGGCCTGCATATAGGTTTCTTTCTTTCCTTTTTTGCATTTAAGATATGAAATACACCAAAGATTATATAAAAATACCCAGGGAATCTAGAAGGCTATTCCAGGCCTGGAAATGATAGGAGTAGGTGGTACCTCATGTTTTTCTCTCTCCCTCTTGTAGATCTCAGCTCATTTTAAATTCATTTCTCATTTTTGCTTTCCTCTTACAACAAATACAAAGGGAGAAATGATCAGGCAAAATGTCATTAGCCTAAGTGGTAGTGGGTCATGTGAAATGTTGAATGCCCCGCTGTTGAAGTACTACTAATGCCAAGCTTGCTGTAGGGCTCTTTCAGCCCAGCTCTGGGCTGTGTTCCTTTTGGGAATGTGTAATCCAGATGAAGCTGGGAAAGGATGGCATACAATACAAAGCAATAAAACCTTTATCTCTTGGAGTAGTTATTGTCTGCTAAGGATTTGTCCACTTGTTATTGATGGACTATGGACCCACAGTGTTTTCCAGGTTTTTATTGTCCCATTGAATGAATTGGTCAGGACAATTGGTAAATGTGAAAGAGTACAGTTTCTTTTAGGGCAGGAATAAGAAAAGGAATAGAGGAGCAAAAGAGGTGCTCAAGAAGAAAAGTTTGAAAGGAAAAAAGATACTTCCAGCAAGCAAAATGGACCTCTGCAAGAACAAGAAGGGCAATTGCTGCAAAGTCAGTCAATTATTGCTGTCTTTTGATAGTTGGTCCCCCTGAACCCACTGATGTGTGAAAAGATTGGCATCAGGGGTTAAGTTTGGCTTCTTCTCATGTCAGAAGATAGGTACCAGGTGCTGGGTGTAGCTTGATCTCTTGTCAGGCTTGGGAGCTGCTGCCCTGTGCTTATAGTAACAAGTCTCTTCACATGCAGGCCACACCCTAGTATCCTACTTCCCCCTGCATTAAATACCAGGTCATTGAGAGTTCTCTTGTTCCACAGCCTCCTTCGAATTTGTTCTCACCTCCCAAGAAATGCTCTTTTCTGTATAACACTCAGCCTTATACATAGGAACAGCTGTTTTGGGGCTACTTTTTTAAAAAAATGATAACCAGTTTATGATTTCCATGGCTAGGTAGCTATTATTGTTGCATGCAAACAGAGGCTAAGCGAAGCTAAACTTGATATAGGTATGCAGGAAGTAAGTTAGAGAATGTTAGAATTGATCCCTAGTCTGCCTTTTCAGTTTGGACTTTAAATTATTTTTTAATTTTTATTTTATTTATTTATTTTTGGGTATTTAGTACAGGGTCTACAGGGTCTCACTATGTAGATCTGACTCGTGAGTCTCCTGTTTTCAGCCTCCCAAGTGCTGAGATTACAGGCGTGTGCCACCATGACCAGTCTTAATCCTTGTCTCAGCTTGCCTTGGAGGCGGGGCCAGGATGGCATGCTGGGGATCAAACCTTAAGCAGGCACCTTAGTCCACTGGGCTCCTGCTACTATAGCTATTACAATCTTTTTTTTTTTTTTTTTTTGAGGAAGGGTATGATCCTTTTTCTTTTTCTTAACTTTTTAAGAATAGACTTTTTATTGTGTGTATTGAAGCCATACATGCTGTGAGATGTATATGGATAATAAACAGGTTACTTACTATAACACAACAAATTAATGTCCAGCATCTCACAGCCATCACAGCCATCTCACAAAATGATTGTTTGTGGTGAGAGCTGCTAGACTCAATTCTTCAGCACAAATCCTGTATGTAGCACAAATTAATTGTTCACTTTTTAACACTTTGTAAAAACTAATTCCCACTCTCCTTTCTGGAAACTAGCAGCCCAATTCTCGCTCCAGTTTTATGTCCCTTTCACCCAGAACAAGCATATTAAAGAAGCATTTTGGAATCTCAGATTGAGCAGGAAAGAACCACCCAACACTTGTAAGAAGAGGTGGTGGTGAGCTCCAAAACTTGAGCTGAAGTCTGAAAACTCATTCTTCACTTTCACTCCCATCTTTTGGCCGACTCTACTCAAGAGGCTCAGAAAGAGTACTGGGTTGGGACTTTCATGACACTGATTCTAGTCTCTGGTGAAAACCTGCTAGACCAGGCAGGATAGGGGACACCTGTATTCTCAGCATTTGGAAAGCTGAGGCAGGAGGATTGTCTTGAGTTTGAGGCCAGCCTGAGCCACATAAGGTGTTCAAGAAGGCCAGTCTGGACTACACAGTGAGACTGCCTCAAACAGACAGCTCCCTGCTGACTACTAGCTTCTGTTTCTTCAAGTGGGAATACCATCAGCTTTGTCCACTTCCTTAAATACACAAGCTAGACTGCTCTTTAGTACCTTCTACCTATAGCCCACTCAGATGAAGGAGGACTTTGGACATGATAGATTCACAAGGCCAGTATTTATTGAGGATCCACCCAGGAGAACAACAAAGAACCAGGAACTTCCAATTCCTTTAGCAACTTTGAGCTGAGCTCTGGGAACATCCATCCTCTCAGGAAAGCTGGAAAAGGTATACAGTTCTTTGGGATACTATTTTCCTTGTCACTGTGTACTGTAATTACATAATGTACTTGCTTCTGGTTAGACTGAGTGTGTGTGTGTGTGTGCGTGTGTGTGCGTGCGTGTGCGTGCGTGTGCAGGGTCTCACTCTGCACCTCAGACTTGTAGTGATTCTCCTGTTTTCAGCCTTCCTAGTGTTGGAATTACAGGCTTGTACCACCATGCCCAGATTCCATCTCTGGCTCAGTGCACATGGGGGGGGGGGCAGTACAACATGTGGTGCCAGGGATCAAGCCTAGGCCCATTCGCTTGTCTAAATAAGCACTTAGTCCGCTCATCTATCTCGTCAGCCTTAGACTGTAAGTTCTTAAATACAACCCATATCTTATTTATCCTATTCTATGTGCTAATATTCTGGCCCAAACCATCCTCTTGCACCTGGATAATGAAGTCCCTGCTTTCTACCATTGTCCCACTACTATCTGCTCTTGGCAAAGCAAGCCAGAGAGATTTTTAGTCAAGATCCTTACAGTGATCTACAAGACTCCCCTTTCTGCCCTGACCTTCCAATCTTATTTTGCAACAGTCCTGGCCTCTTCACTATTTCTAACATTTTCAGGAATGCTTTTGCCGTATCTCCATGGTTTCTTCCCTCAATTCTTCAAGTCTGGTTAAAGTTGTATTATAAATGGGGCTCACGCTGATAGCTCTATTTAATATTTCAATGTGTCTTTTTCCAGTGTTCCTCACAACCCTTACCCTATTTTTCCTAAAGCATTCAACATCTAACATACTTCACAATTTTCTTTGACCCCCATACTAGAACGAAAGAGTTAAGAGGGAGAGTATTTTTCTCTCTCTTCTGCTCACTGATGACACATCTTGAGCAAGGAGTATATGTTGACTTCATACCCTCAGGACGCAGGGCATGCAGCTGCTTGGCAAAGGGCAGGCGTTTAATATTTGCTGAAGGAATGGAGTGCTCGGATCTTGAAATACTGGAGGTCTTTATCCGAGCCCCTTGAGGAGAAAAAAACGTTTCCAAGCCTAAATCAACCTAGCATTCATTCATTTAAAGAATGCCCCAGTATCCAAATATTGAGCATCTACTGAGTTCAAGTGTTCTTTGTGCTTATGGAGAATATGCTAACGAAGCAACAACAAATAATATATCTTAATGTAATTAAGTGTGAAATTACAGGGAAGATCATCAGGGCTAGGAGAATCAGTGAAGACTGAGGTAGAAGTAAATTCCAAAGTCCAACAGGTATTTGAACAGCCTTTCTTAGTGCTCCACCTGTTGATAGCAGGACCATAACCCGGACAGTGAACCACAGTGAACCGGAGAATCAGAAGAACCTTTAGAGTTCCAAGTCCTTTGTTTAAAGTAGAGGGAAAGTATGAATACGCAAAAGAAAGGACACGACAGAGGTGGGCCTAGAACGGGGGGGCTGTAAGGTTTTGAAAGGCAGTATCTTGAGGGAAGGTGCACTTCTGCCTTTGAGGGGGCTTCCTCCGCGTGTCAAGTAGGAAAGGGGCCTGGTTTCCCGGAGAAAATAAGGTGCCTGCCACGACAGTGAGGTGGCAGAGGTAGGAGGGCGGAGGGCGATCACGAGGTGACATTCCTGTGGAGCAGGGGCCTCCAAGGGTCCGAGGCCGCCGGTCCTTGCCTTCATCAACTGCGGGGCAACTTTTGCCATCTTCACTCTCCAGGTGTCACTCGGCTGCACGGGGACCCCAAGTCTCTCGAAACTGCGCGCCGCAATTGTTAACGCGGGTTACACGGAGGATGAGCTGCAGAACTCCCGCGGCACTATTTGTCCCAGCGGAGGAATCCAGCGTAAGTCGCGAGAGCGCGGAAGAGCCTGACGCTGCCGACGCTAGTACGGTGGCGCAGAGACGTCGCGGGAGGCGAGGGAGGCGGGGGTGTGGGGGGGCGTGGGTCGGTAAGTAGTTCCGGGTGCGCGGCCCCGGATGTTGGCTGCTCCCGCTGCTGCCGCCGCTCTCGGCGCTGCTTCGGGCCCTGGCGGCTCGCAACAGGCGCTGTTGGGACCCTTCGTGGGGGGCGGAGTCGCACGCAGCGGCCGGGGGCTCGGCTGGGCCGTCCCGGCCTGCGCAGCCTGAGGTGAGTGCGTGCCGCCCGCGCGGCGGGGCTGGGGCGGCGGGCGAGCGAGGAGGCGGGGCTGGGGCATCTCCCGGGACCGAGGCTGGGGCTGCCCTCCGCGAGACGCCCTCTCCCTTCTCAGCCGCCGCGCGGGGAGCGGCGGGTGGGGCGGGGGCCCGTTCCTGGGCCGGGCCTGGCGTGCCAGGAGGCTTGAGTACCTCCCTCCCCCGCAGCGCTTCTCAGCTGCCGCTGCCCCTCAGCTGGGGAGCCGTGGCTGCGCGCCTCCCGCCCCTCCCCCAGGTGGGGCCCCGGGGAACCGGACGTAGATCCCTGGGGCGCCGAGTCCGGGGGCAGCGGGCATCTCCTCCTCGGGACTCGCGCCCGCGTCTGGGTTACCCCGGCGCGAGAGAGTTCTTCCCTTCAAGCCTGCGGGCGCTTTTTGGTTAGGAAGGCGGCTGGTACGTTGCGCCTTTGGGTGTCCTTCGGGCGAAAAGGCCCTCCAGAGGGGCCTGCGTTCCCGCCCATTCTGTCGCTGTGTCCTTTGCTGGCATTAGGGCAAAGGCAGCCGTTCCATGCGGACGTGTTAGTGCCCTGTGTGTGTTGTGTCCTGCCCACGTGGTGCGGTGTTCCGTCCCCCACCCTCACCGTTTTCGCAGCTTATTGAGAGGGAGGTTAACGGAATGGTTTTTCCTCTGTGATTTCCTACGGGTGGCGTGGAAGGTGTTAAGGTCAGTTTGCTTTGCAGACCCCACGGTTGGTTAGATGGAAGAACCAAGACTTGCGTACTCTCTGAAATTGAGATCAGTAGGGGACACATCAGAGCTTAGTTTCATTGACCTTTTTTTCTCGTCTTCCATTAGCTCTTCTTTTTATCAATTCTAAAAAGAGTAAGCTCCTGTTATAGATCTTTTGATGTGTATTTTTTTTTATTTTTTATTTTTTTTATTTCTCTACTTTTTGCGTGTATGGTTGGCAGAGGTTTTCCATTTTGGTTACTGCACTAGTTTGTGGTGTTCTAGAAGAATTCCTGAAGGAGTAGAGCCAGGGATTGTATCTCTTGTTTCTTTTTTTTCTAACAGTTGTTTGTCTTTATTTTTTTCTTTCTACTGTATTTTGTTCCCTCGTGAAGAAGCATGCTTCTCATATAGGTGTACTTAGTTACCTATCTTGTAGGGAAGCCCTTTTATTTCACTTTTCTTTCTGAGTACTTTAGGTACCGGTTTAGAAACACATATTTTGTATAGTTTTATTTTTTTCTTTCCTTACTGTCCTTTCCATGTTAGGATTTCCACTGTCTGGTGGTTAGCTTTAAAAGACACCCCAGATTGCTCTCTTTACTACGGGGAAGAGATTACTGTAGCACTGAGAGAAACCTTTCTTTACTTCTAGACCGTAGCACATAGTTAGAGTAAATTAGTAAATCTTTCAGGTTTTTCATATAGATGGGGTTGGATTTTTTTAGTTTTTTAGATAAATCTGAGAAGTTGGTCTCTTATTTTTTGGTTTTGTGTTGGAGTTACTGAGATTCTTATTCTTAGCTTTGCACTGCTGAGGATCATAGAGAGTTTTGCACTACATTTTGAGATATTTCTTGGATGAAACCAGAATGTAACTATTTTGGCTTAATTTTTAGTTAGTTTGGATGAAATAAATTTTACTCTTTCAAACTCTTTTAGCATTCTGTTGTATTTTGTATTATGTAGTCTTTTTGAAGATGAGTTAAAAATGTGTTTGTGTATGTGTTACTGAAAATTGAACTCAGGACCTTCACACTGAATTACATCTCAAACCTTTCAGAAATTTTTTTTTTTTTATTTTATTTTGAAGTAGAGTTTTGCAAAGTTGCCCAGGCTGGGGTTGAGCTTGGGATCATCCCGCCGTAGCCTCTGAATGCTGGGATTACAGGTGTGTACTATTGTGCTAGCCTTGAATATATTTTTAATAATTGTTTTTTTCCTCTTATAGGATGTAATTGTTAGTATAGTTTTCCCTTTTTCTTCTACATAGAATAAAAATACTAGCTAGGTGTGGTGGCACACACCTATAATCTCAGCTCTCTGGAGGCTGAGGCAGGAATTCCACACCAACCAGGGCTACAAAGTCAGTTTAAGGCCAGCCTGAGCTGCATGGCAAGACTGTCTCAAAAAAGACAAAAAGCAAAAAAAAAACAAAAAAGAATATAAGTATTTAAGTAGTTTGTTTCAACTTTCACTATGCTGAGTTTGGGTGGGGCAGTGGAAAGTAGTGAATGTCTTTTTAATGCAGCCTGAAATACATATTTTTAGTGTCAGCCAACATTTCTGTACTGTGCTTCTGCAAAGTATGGGGCTACCTGTTCATCAAGTAGTCTTACAAAAAAAACATGGGAGGGAGGTTAAAATACAGGACTCAGAAGCTCCAACTTTTGTTGAAAGAGAAACTGAAGTTTCTTTTGTTAGAGAAGCAGCATGTACATCAAAATCAACAAACAACCAGATGTGGTGCAGGCCTGTAATCCTAAGATTTGGGAGGTTGAGGCAAGAGGATTGCTGTGAATTCAAGGCCAGTCTCCACTACAGAGGAGGGCCCTGTCTCAACCAAAACCAGACAACCTACAAAATCACCAGCATCCAACTCCTGCTTGGGGTAATAATGCACCGAAGTTCACAGGTATATGTGATGGTGAGAAAAATTTGTAAAGTGGGAGATGAGTGTTAAGGAAATTGAAGGGACATGTGCAAAGACAAAAATATCTTGACTATCAGAGAGAATATTGGTGAATAGTAAGTGAATTTGGGATTGGTAAGGGTGTTAGTGGAGGCTTTTTCAAGGGTAGAGAGGTTAGTTTGATGGGGTACTCTCATTTTCCAAAGAAAGTGGGTATAAGATGGCCTGACGTAAGATTCTGGTTGAGAATAAAACAATAGCTAACATTGCATACTTACATATGCCAGATATTTTTCCGAACTGCATGTCATCTTACTGAAGAGTCAGAAGGTCATTTAATCACAGGGACTTAAGACAAATTATTAAAACCTTTTGTATTTAGTCATTGTATAAATAGAGAAATGTAGATTTTGCAGTGATTGTACTATAGATGGTAATAAAACATGCATAGATAGATATGTACTGGGAGGGAAATAGTATGGGGAGAAAGTTTTAAGGATTGGAATTTTAAGTCACATAATAGACTTAAAAGGAAAAACATTTTGAGAAGAATCAGAAAGTACATCAGTGGCACAGAACCCAAAGATAAGATTTTCCCACAAAGTAAGGTGGTTGATAGTACCAAATTCAGTCGAGTTCAGAAACAATAATGGTAATGACTGTTGAGCTAGACCAGAAGGAGGTGATTTGTAATCATAGAATTTAGAAAGGAAAGATAGATATAGGATTTCTAGAAATGTAATGATCTTGTGTGGTAATTTTTATTTTCTCTAATGCCTTCCTTAGCCTCAGTTTTGTTCACATCAGAGCTCACCAGTGTTCTCTTTTTTTTTTTTTTTTTTTTTTTTTTTTTTTTTTTTTGGTGGAACTGGGGATTGAATTCAGACCTTTTGCACTTGCCAGGGAAGCACTTATTCTACTGAGCCATCTCTCTGGCCCCTCACCATTGTTTCTGTTTAAAAACATGTTCTAGAGACAGTTTAGCAGTTCTTTTCTTAAACTTAATCTTTTTAAGAAAACTTTATGTATTGAGATAAAATTCATATTCTATAGAATCTACCCACTTAAAATATACAAAATATACAATTCAAGAGTTTTTATTGTATTTACAGAGGAGGATAACCATAATCACAGCAGGTTTTAGAATATCATCTCAAGAAGAAATTTGGCTGAACAGGGTGGCACATGCCTATAATCCCAGCACTCTAGGAGGCTGAGGCAGGGCGATAGCGAGTATAAACCCAGCGTGGGCAATCTAACAATTTAATCAGGCCCTGTCTCAAAAAAATGTATTGGCTCAGTGCAAGGGCTTGGGTTCTCAATTCCTAGTGTCATAAAAGAGGGAACTCTGTATTCATTAGCAGTCACCTACCCCACTCTACACTTGGGAGAGTCTGTGGCAAGTCATTAATGTACTTAGCATGTCTGTGGATTGCCAGTTCAGTACATTTTCTATAAAGGGAATCATGCTGTTTTCATTTCATAGTCTTTCGTGTCTGGCTTCTTTCACTTAGTGTGTGTTTCAAGGATTCATCCATGTTGTATATATCAGTACTTCTTTTCATTGTCAAGTAATATTTTGCATTAAAGTACTACATTTTTGACCATCATTTGATGGGTATTCAGGTTTCTTATTTTCCCATTTTCATCTGTTCTTCACATTATAGTCTTGTAGTTTTTTTTTTTTTATTTTATTTTTTTAAACATACACTTGTATTATGACTTCAGGGAATGTGTAAATTCAAGTTATATCAAAGAATTTTAGTTGAAAAAAATCATGATGGAAATAGCCATTAATTAGTATTTGGAAATACAGATGTAGACTTACATTAAATGTAATATCAGTCAACATATACAAAGAAATCTACGTGCTATAATTGCATGTGTAACTTTCACTGAACAAGTTCATTGCAGTTTATTCATTATTTCCAAAGTAATTTTTTTTTTTTTTAACTTCTTAAATGTAGTTTTTCTTTTAGATTACAACCTCTGCTATACATTTTGTTAGGCGTTAGGGGTATAAAAATGAATAAGATGTGGGCTCTGAATGTTTATGTAGAACTTTAATGGTTTGGGTATGTTTTCTTGTGCATTATCTCATTGCATCTCACCATAACTGTAATGTAAGATGAGCAGTTTGAAGTTTGGGTTGGGTGGTTTGCGCACTTGAATCAGTAGAGCAGTGATTTCTTCTACTGTATGCTGCTATTCTAATTTAGAGGATCCCCATTAAAGTTTCTAGTGACTTAGAGGGATTACTTGAGTAGTCACTGAATTTTAATGATTAATCTTTACAATTTAAAGACAGATTTTGTTAATTTGCCCTGTTTTAGACAAGTTATTTTGACAAGTCACTTTATATTTCTTTTCTTTCAGAACTTTAGTAGAAATTAAGACGGTGATGGTGGTGGTAGGGATAAATAATAGCTTTTTTTGAGGCCTTATTTCTTGGCACAAAAATGATGTAAAAACGTTTGTATATGATCTTCACAATCCCTAAGAAGTAGGCTTTTATTAGCATCAGAGTGTTACAGATGAAGAAATGGGCACAGAAGGATTAAGTCACTTGGCGAAAGGTACATAGCTAGGAATGGAAAGAGGCAGGATTTGAACCCTTGCAGTCTGTTTATGGAACTAAGCTGCTGTTCATTGAACTGTTGTGTTTCTAGTTATAAATTAAAAGAGGGTAATTCAATTACGAGCATGACCAGAAATATGAAGATGGGATTTCAGCAAAGTTAACTTGACATTGATTGCATCCATGTTTTCTTTAAAAAGGACCTAATATTTTAGTATTCAAAGATAGATTGCTATTTAGATGTTTGGGTACATTATTATTGTTTGTCTTTGCTGATAGTCTCTCAGCTCAGAAATCACATTTTCGCTCTTCGCTGTTGGCTTTATTAGTCATTTTGCTTTCCAGATAGTCACTTATTAGGAAACCTGGGCTTGAAACAGCTAATGCTGTTTTTACCTCTCCTTCGCCTTCCTTTCACTGTGAATTTTTTTCCTCCCATTTTGAACAATTAGCCTTTTAGTCATAGAGGGGAGGTATTTCTTTACTTTGTCCGTTCCAAAAGTCAGAAAATAGTGTACTACAGTGGCATTTTATAACTGTCAAAAATTTTGACCATCTTAATTGGTGTAACTGGATTTTAGTGCACAAGTAATACCTAAACATAGTCTTTTGGTTAAAGAGATGGACTTACACTGAAATTGGAAAAGGCATCTGCTGTACAAGATTTTTGATTTAATAGAATTTGTTATAACCAGATCAGCAAAGCATTATTACTGTGGGCCATCTGTTGGGATATGGAAGTAGCTTTGTTACCTGGAGCCAGATGTTGTACTTATATTTATAACAGTGCATTCTATATATTTTAAGTAAATTTTGTAGTTAGGTATCTTCAGCTGTTATTCTACTTGACATACATGTTAGTTGATAGCCAAGAATGTGTTTTTCTAATTGATTATTGCTTTCCTGTAGAATCAAGATAAAATATATGAAAAACAAAACAAAATAACAAAATACTATGAAATTTTAGTATTATAATGAGATAAAATATAAGTTAAACATGAATATCTGTTGTGGGATAATTACTAGGACCTGGGTTGGGACTTGATTTTTTTTTTTCCTGAATTTAGGACAGGGTCTACAGGGGGTCTACAGAGTCTCACTATGTAGATCAGACTCATAGTGATTCTTCTGTTTCCAGCCTCACAAGTGCTGGGATTACACATACCCAGTCTCAATCTCCATCTCAGCATGCAGGGCAGGGCTGGCACACCACGCTGGGGTTAGAACCCCAGCTGCTTTGTTCTGCCAAAGCAGGCGCTTTAGTCCCATGAGCTATCAGGCCAGCCCAAGGACTTGAATTCTTAAGAACTCTTAACTTTGACACCATTGATAGGCTTACGTTCAATAATTTCTTCCTTTTAATTTTTTGATACTAGGGATTGAACCCCTAGCCTTGAATATGTGAGACATGTTCTGCCACGAGATACATCCCATTCCTCTCTTTCTTTTTTGAGACAGGGGCTTGATAGCTTACCAAGAGTGGCCTCAAACTTTCTGTTTTCCTGCCTTACCCTCCTGAATCATTGGAATAACTGGTATTTGCCACCATGTCTAACTCTGATAATTTTTAGGCTACTTTGGTTGCTTGAAAAATTTTACCATAGATCTATTTTGGTGCAATTAGACCAACATTAACACTGTTCTGACTTCCCATCATCAGTGGTGAAGTAGTCTATAATGAACTCAGATTTTCAGAGTATAATTAGATGAACCAATGTTAGAACATAATCTTAGTGCATGTGTTTGGAGACTCCAAACACTGCCTGTGTTGTCTGTTTTTCATTATTTCAAGTCATATGTAGAGAGAGAAGGTCATGGATTCTGTTAAACTTGACCACCTATGTGATAATGACCCTGAAGGAAACTACCCAGTCAGCTGACTTTCAGCCAGGGTTTTGACCTGGAGTACAAAGTTAATAAAAGTATAACTGAATTTTGCCTAGATAGTCTTGCTCAGTGACGTAGTGTTATCAAGAAATGCAGATTGATCACTTAATTGATGGATGATTTTAGTGCCAGTGTAACTATAGTAAAAACCTCAAAATTTGGAATCAGCTTTTCCCCATATTTGCACCTAACCTTTCTTTGATAACATTAATAGGACAACTTTCCAGTAACTGAGATTTATGAGAGAAATGGATGAGAGGACACTGCTAGAACTCAACTAATAACAGTTTGAAATTTTGTCTGCTTAGAGATGAGATTGGGCTGGTGTATTGGAAATAGGTTATTGTTAACATGCTAGATTTTGGCCAATGAGTATATTGCTATTGAGTGATTAAAAATAACTTTAAAAGTTTCTGTGGCTTAGCTATAAGCTTTCGGAATTTAATTCAAATGACAGGCAAATATACAGCTGTTGAGAGGAGGTTTGCCTTTCTGAAAGAAGATGGAACACAAGTGTTGTAGCAGGAGGTGAATGATACATGACATTGGCTTCTGCTGGTTTGGTTATGTCTGTGAATCTGACATACTTGTAGAGTAGTCAGGTCAAGTGTGTTGTTGATGAATGGTTTTGTTACATCATGCATAGATGGTAATCATCAGAAATGTTGTCTTTGCCTTGCAGAAGAAATCATATTTAATATTGTTAGAGGACACATGGGGTTTTGAAACATTTCCACTTTTTTTTTTTTTTTTTTTTTTTTTGGTATTAGGGATCAAACTCAGGACCTTGGGCTTGCCAGGCAGGTGCTTATGCCTTAGCTATCTCCCTGGCCATCTCCACCTTCCATTTGGTTGAATTTTTTAAAAAAGTTTTTACTGGATTTATTGAATTTTGGAGCCTCACAGACCTTTGATGTATGTAATACTTCATTGACAAATGGAGAAACTGAAGCTAAATTAGATTTAGTTACTCGCTTACTTAATAGTAGAGCAGACATCAGAGCCCAGACACTACATTCCTTTTCTAGTCTTGTACTGTCAAACTTAGGGATTGTAAAACTAGTGGGATAACTTTCTCTCCTTAAATTTAGGTCAGTTTCTCATCCTTTGGAATAATTTTGCTTAAATTTGCATTCTGTGTATTGAGAATTCTGGAGGTGAGGATGTGAGGAGACTCAGGATCACCAAACAGATTAGATCTTACTTTGTGGAAGTACATGTCTTAAACATAGACATTGAGAAATTACTTGGAATGTGGTCCCATGGAAGGGTGCCTGGATTACTGCCACAGCATGAGATCTATTGTTTCTTGCATGATAGGCTGGTTATGTGGCCTAGGCTGGCCTCATGCTCATGGTGATCTTCTGCCTCAGGCTCCTGAGTGCTGAGATGACAATCACATGCCACCATGCCTAGCATGGTGGGTTAGAAGACTGAGCGCATATAAAGTAAGTTATAACTGAATCCAAAAGGTAAGAGTGGGAGAAATGCATAGCAGTGACTAATTTTGTTTTTTATCTTTGAACCTGTCTTTGTGAGTATATTTTATTTTTCATAGCTTAAAAGAAAACAAATGATCTTTTCCAAATGACAATTTGGAAGAAAATGAGTCTTAGCACTTTGAAAGGCAATTTAAAAACTTGGCACTATCAGCGTGCTTTGCTTTCTAAGCAGTTATGTAAATAAATCAGCTTGATAACTTATTTGGTTAAAGTTTTATAGGTGAAGGTTTGAAAGCAGTAAATGTTCTTAAGTTTTTTTCTTTTTTATCTTATTTATTTGGTACAGGGTCTTGCTGTGTAGCTCAGAGTCAGTGATCTTCCTGTCTCAACCTCCCCAGCACAAGGATTATAGGCATGTGCCACCATGTCTGGTTTTGGTGGTCAGCCTGGCAACCTGAGGTTCCGGCTCTGGCTTGGCATGCAGTACTGAGGATTGAACCTGGGTCCTTGGTATTTGCCATACAGGCGCTTAAACCACTGAGCTATCTCCCTACCCAGTTTTTTGTTTTTTTTGCATAAGGTTTTGATCATTTCAAGAAGTTAATTTTAGTTCCTCAGAAGCAACCCAAAATTTTATTTTTTTGTTAATTTTTTATTTCTTTTTCTTTTTGGCGGAACTGGGGATTGAACTCAGACCCTTGCACTTGACAGGGAAGCACTTATTCCACTGAGCCATCTCCTCAGCCCCTTATTTCTTTTTCTTGAGACAGGATCGCACTGTGTAATTTAGGTTGACCTGAACTCACTAGGTAGTCTAAACTGACCTCAAACTTGTGATCTTCCTGCCTCACCCAAGGCATGCAGTACCACACCTGACTTACCCTGCTGTTTTTAATTTAGGAACATTGGATTTATTAATTTCTGTCACTCATGTGCTCACTTATTTGCCCCCTGTTATGTGCTGGGTGTATATTAAATACTGGGGACATAAGTGAAAGCCAGAGTTTGCTGTTAGCAAAGACTTCAGCTTTTAGTTGATGAAAGACATATCACAGAGATATTTTTGGCATAGAGGTATCATGCCATTTTGTCTGTTTACTAATTAGAAAGGCAGAATGATTAACTTGCTAATTTGAAGGATTTAATGCATTTAGGGGTGTGAATAGGTGGTTTTCATAGCAGCTGATGGCTTCATGATTCTTTGCAGAATATTGGAGATCATTGATCTAAAGAATTTCCTCATCTAAGAACAGGTTACTGAGTAGGATGATGTAGGCATTCTGATTTGTGTCAGGTTTGCTTTGGTAGCCTAATTAAGAAATGTTGTATTGGCTCTTCTAGTATGGAAACTCTTCTTTTTAGCTTTTTATCCTCTATAGTTGTGCTTCACTTAATAGGGACATGTTCTGAAAAAGGTGTTGTGAGATGATTTTGACAGTGTAGGAATACCAAGTATGTAGTACTTATACACACTAAGATGGTTTTTATGTCATGTGATACATTCTTATGGGACCATTGTGTGATATATTAATGTGGCCTAAGCATTGTGTATTCTTTATGCTAGTAAATGAAAGAATATTTCATGTTTAACCTCCATTTTAAGAATTTAATATTGTTACAAATAGCTTTTATCAAAAGTTACCTTTTGTCTAGTATATGGTAGATATAGTATATAGTAGTTGTTCATTTAGAATAGTGAATTATTCCACATCAGCACTTCACATTTAGCTTTAGCTGCTGGTAGTTGAAAAGTGACCAGTTAGCTGTAATTGAGGCAAAATTTGCATCTTTTTTTCCCCTTGTGGAACAGTAGAGACCTTGTTTGCCTTTCACAAGATACTACTTTAAATATTTAAAAATATTCTTTCAGCAAATTTTTTTTTGAGTACCTTTGCATTCAATACACTGTTTTGGGTGTTAAGAGAGATCCAGAAGTAATTAGGAGATTTCATTTGTTTATAAGAAATGGTACAGAAAAAGCCATGGATTTGCTCAGAAGAGCATGCTTTTACTTGATTATCAAGAATGCTTCATAGAGGAGATAGTGGTTGCATTAATGTTAAAGATGAGTGTTCTAATCTGAGAGCATAGTCAAAGATCTAGAAAGGATGCAGGTTAGAGGAGTATTCAGAAAGAGGGGTTGTTTGCCAAGCTATACTCCAATTAAAAATGCTTCTTATTGTCTCTGCAGCATCTGGAGGAGTTTGTCAATAATTGAGGGTCAGTAAATTTTTATTGAATGAATGAGTTTTCACATTTTAGAAATCCTGAACATCCTTTTCTTAGACATTTCACAAAGCAGTTTAAAATATTGAACACATTGATAGAAAAAGAATGATTATCTTACTTTTTTGAATGCCCATTAACAATCCTTGAAATCCTCTGAAAAATATGGTGGGTCTGTGTGTAGAGATCTGATGGAAGTCTCATGAACAGTGTTTCTACTTCAAGTTAAACATACCCTCTTCAGTCATTCTATACTAGCCATTTGGTTTCTAAACACTTCACTTGTCTAGCTTGGAAGTGTTCTTAACATGTACTACCTGTAACAGAATATAATACTCTAGTGTGAACTAACATGTTTATTTAGCTCACAGTTAACTGGAGGTTTCAGTACATACTCAGCTGGCTCCAAGACACAGTGACACATGGCAGAAAGCAGCCAGCCTTTCATGGTCGTGGAAAAGAGCAAGAGCAAAAGGGAGAAGTGGCAGCAACAATGGCAACAGAGACTCAGTCTGTCTCCCTTATGTTTCATTCAGACTATCTGCCCCCGGTTGGGTGTAACATTCACACCCATAATCCCAGTGGATCTTGAGTTAATCACAAGCTCTAGAAGTCTACCCCATGAGGCTTTGGGGGGGGGGCAGCTAGACACAAACCATAAATAATGCTGTTATCTCCTTGATCTGGATTCTATTTTTCTAATAAGTTCTAAGATTGCATTTTGTTTCTTTTTAGCATTTAGCAGCTGAATCACTACTTTGACTCATACTCAGTTTTCAAATTAATCTACAAGAGGTTCTTTGAGTAGATTTAAAGAGATTTCCTATTAGTATAGATAACAAATGGATACCAATTTTCTTCTGATTGACTCTGGGCTATTTTCTCAGAAGCACTAGTATTCTAAACTTCCTGAAATCAGAGGAAAAAGAAAAAAATAATTGTACAGCGCCAGAGTGGAGTAAGAAATGCTCAGAAGACTTTGGTACAAGAGCTTTGTTGAGATACTCTAAAGCATAAAAAATAATTGCCATTTAACAATCATGAAGATTCAGTGATTAAGGTATTTTCCACATGTGCCTCAACTTTTTTCTTTTTGGTTGAAGTGTTTGAAAGAAAACTTGTAGGCACTTTTTTTTTTTTAACTCATTATTAATATGTATATCTAAAAGATTTTTCTGCATCTATATATCATCATTTTTTTTTTGTTGTTGTTGTTGTTATGTTTTTGTTGTTATTTTATTTTTGGTGCCTGGAATTGAACTCGGGACCTTGTGCTTGCCAAGTAGTCACTGTGCTGCTGAACTATATCACCAGATATATATGTTATCATTATATCTAACAAAACCAACTGTCTCCAGTGTCATCTAATATTCAGTTCATAAATCAAATTTGTACGTTTGATCTTAGCTAAAATGCTGAAAAGTGATAAATCAAATTCATGATTGTTTAAAGATACCTTTTTACAATTTGTTTTTAATTGAATCAAGTTCTAGACATTGCATGTTTCTCAGATCTCTTTTAGGCTAACAACAGTTTTCTACTTACTTTTTGGTATAATTTGACTGATTCCTTTGGTTCTTTACATTTTTATCTGTACCAAATTCTGTTACTTTGTCTTTTGGAAAGTGTATTACAATTTTCTTCTTTTACATCTATTCAGCAAATGTTTTGGAATATTATATCCACATATCCAAAACGTTGTAGGTATAAAGGTTAATTGACCTATGTTGCTCCACTAGAAGCCAACATTATAATGGTAGAGACAGCTGCATACTGAAATAATACAAAGTGGATTGTTTGCCCTCTAATGGGTCATGCCTTGTTTATAATAGCCTTCCATTTTTCTTCCTTGGAAAAATACTACCAGTGGAATCTTCTTAACATATCACTTTAATCATGTACTGAACAGGAACCCATGGTTGATTATTGAGTCAATCCAAATTACACCTGTTTTGGGCCTGTCACTTAGTGCTTATACTGTCTCCTCAGGGGAGCTAAAACAAAGTCCATGTTAAATTTATCATGCAAGATTTTAATTCTTCAACAAGATTATAAACATATGTCTTATTTGTCTGTATAGTTCTGAGAACTGTACAGAGTGCAACTGTACAGAGTGAAGAGACTGGTTCATGCAACAGTCCTTCTCTTATTACATTCCTTGTAGTAAGAGTTTCTGTCAGGAGCTTCTGTGATTTGTATATGTGTTGCCGAAGCGAGCAATGCATATTCTGTCATTTGAAGAGAAAAAAAATCCAGATCTTATTCTACTATCTGAATCAGGGATGACATACACATACAGTACGTAACTTGCATGCTGTCACTTCTCTATCACCATGGTTTTGGCAGTTTGCTAATTTCTGGTTATTTTATTTGTTTATTTTTGTAGTAAGTAGCTACATTTATTGAAGGTCACAGGATGGTAACTGAAATAGGAAGAAGGGCAAAGTGAAAGAGAGGCTAAAGGAAAATAGGTGCTCAAATGGGAAGGGAGAAAGGCTCTGGTTGTGTTTAGACATGACCTCAAGCATTTCAGGCAATCACTATCATTTGAGCTTGATTGACAAATGAAAATAAAACCTTGGTGCTGTCCTTGTTCTAAATCAATATTTCTTGAATTAATTAGAACTTAAAAATCACCTGGGATGACTTTAATTAATACATTTTCTGGGTTTCATTTTAGACTCCTATATTAGAATTTCTAGAATGGAATAGAAATGATTCATATGAAGTCATTTTTTTTTTTTTTAAAGGTTGACTTTGGGGAACAGGACGGATAAGTTTTTATTTTGTTAGACAATTCTAGTAATGGCAACTGTAGCTTTCTGACTTCCAGTTGCAATATAGCATTTAATTACTCTGACAACTAGTAAATTCTGATAGGTTTGATTTCCTCCTTAGGAGTATGGTATAGAGCTCTCTTGCTTTGAGTAACACCAGGAAAGCGCATGAATCAAATACCCAAGATAAACATACAGGGTCCAGAGAAGTGACATGTTGATTTACTAAATATAACTGAGCTCAAATTTAAAGCCTCAAAACCTTTTAGTCCTCTGAAAGATTATTCTGTTTGTTTAGTGGATACCGTTAGAAGTTGTTTAAAATGGAGCTCAACACTTACGGACTGGATAATGTTTTAGATTTTTAACATTTCATGTATGTTCATCACAGGTGATTTAAACATACAGTATGATTTAACTTCATATATTTTCAGCAGATTTCCCATAAAACTAAATATATACATAGAAAAAGTTTTTATTTGACCCCGCGATTTGATTTTAGATCTGGATTTTATGGGTAAGATATTGAGCAAAGCAGAGAGACTGAAGCTGCAGGATTATCCAGTGAGTTAACGACTGGCCCAGAAATAGGATACTGTGTTATTTACTGAGTTATGATTTGGTTTGAAGAGGGAGGCCTGTGATCTGTTTGTAGGAAGTAGGGTTTGGGGTTTGGAAGAAAGTTATATCTTCTGTGATGTTCTTGGAGCCAAAAGAATCAAGTGCAGTGTTACACTTCCTGCTTAGTATTAAAAAGCTTAAGTGGATTGTTTGCTTTTTTTTTTCTTTTTGCGGTACCAGAAATTGAACACGGACCTTGCTTGCCCTTATCAGGCAGGCCCTCATGACGTTGAGCTATCTCCTTGCTTGCTATTTCCTCCTTTTTCCCTCTCATCTTCTATTTCCTTCCTTGGTTTAGGAGTTCATTGCTTAGGAATGGTGAACCTTTTAGAGCTTTCAGTAGCAAACAGCCGATTGTGCGGCACATATTCTATAGGTTTGCCACCACTGTACAGCCAGAGTAGCTCATTCCATAGGTAATAGTAGAGTAGGTTCCTATGGAATACTTTCAGGTATATTAATTTTTTAATGGACTGTACATGTATCGTTGTTAAATATATACATGGCATGTTTGGAAATAGTAGAGGCCACCAGCTAACAAAAGCTACTGAATGGTTCAGGGGTATTATTGATTTAAGAATGATTGCTTTTAGTAGAGCTGTTTTCTGGTAAAGTCGTGACTTTATTCTTCCCTTTCTGTTCCAACATTGGGATTTGGGAATGGATCTTGTACTAATGAGAGAAGTGGGAGTTTGAAAAATAAGAACATTTGTGTGATGATTCTAAATGTTTGTGATAGCTTTGTTGAGATATAATCATATGCCATATAATTTATCTATTTGAAGTGTAAAATTCACTTTTTTTAAAGAATATATTCACAGGATTATGCAATCATTGCTACAGTCTAATTTTAGAACATTCTCTTCTCCCTCTAAAAAAGGCTCCATACCTGTGAGCAATCTCTATTCTCCTTTTTACCTTTTCTCTTCCCTAATTTAACCCAACTACTCATGTATAACCTAATTGCTAATATTAATCTGTTTATTGTGGGCATTATTTATTTGTTTATTTTCTTTTTGAGACAGGGTCTCACTATGCAGTTCAGGCTGGCCTTAAGCTCACTTTGTAGCTCAGGCTGGTCTCGAACTCACAACAATCCTCCTGCCTCAGACTCCTGAGTGCTGGGATTACAGTTCTTATTTTTGGAATGCTCCTACAGTTCTTATTTTTGTCTCACATTGTGTTCATGCTTTCAGTGTACTGCCATACTAACTGAGGCATGAAGTTTTCCTTTTTTTTTTTTCTAATTAAGAGGAAAATTAAGCCTGTGAGAAATTGCTAGTGATGTTCAGTGGTGTGTAGCAAGTGTCAGAATTAGAATTCCAGTCTAGGTCTTCAGACTCAAAAGTTGTCATTGTAAGTTATTTGTAAATTGTAAAGCATTATAATTATATAGGGGTGGGAGAGGAGAGGGGTTGTAAGAATTACTTGGGAATTTTTGAAAGTAACTTTTACTCTACTTTTACCTCTTGTTCCCAAATAATGCACTAATATACTGATGTGTTTTAATAGCTGCTTCCTAAATAGTATGAAACTCACTTTAACTTCTTTATTTCAAGGAATTCTTTGTTCTGTTGGGAGTACAATATAATGCAGTAAATAGTACATTGGAGAATGCAAATTAGTGAGTGAATTTTACTATCCATATTTTGTGTCATTCTGTACAAACTTTTGTGACACATTGATTTTCAGAGTATTTGAAGAAAATGCTACTGATCATTGTTAGAACCTTTTTTTTAAATGTATTTGGTACAAGGTCTCACTACGCAGGTTGGAATTGTCGTGATCCTCCTGTTTTCAGCCTCCTCGAAGGTGGAATTACAGATGTGTGCCACCATGCCCAGACTTGGTGGCCAGCTGTGTGTGCCTGGGGGCGGGACCGGCATGGTATGTGGTACCAGGGATCAACCCTGTCCCTGCACTTGCCTAAGCAGGCCCTTAGTCCACTGAGCTATCTTGCTAGCCCTTGTTGCAACCAAATTTAAACTGTACAAATTATGACTGTAATTGAGTTGATAGAATTCATCTGTAGTAGGTATCACATAGATGTAAATTTGTAGCATGGAGGACATCAGTGACATTTTCTGATTTGGGTGTGAATATTAGCCTTTTCTGAGATTTCCATGTTGCTGATCAGTTGCCTGCTAAGATTGACTTTTTTTTTTAAATTTACAAGTTTGGGGTTCAGGACACTATTCAGTAATCCAGATGAAAATTGGAGAAATACGCAACTAAGGTATGGAGGCTGCACTAGATTAGGAAGCTAATTGGAAGCTAGAGTTGGTAGTAAATGGTAACTGAGGGTTCTAAGGATGTTTTATTTTTTGGAGACTCAATATATAAGATCATTTTCCCTGCTTAAACTTTTTTTTTTTTTTTTTTTTTAATGTATTTGGTGCAGGGTCTCGCTATGGAGCTTGGACTCATAGTGATCCTCCTGTCTCAGCCTCCTCAGCACTGGGGTTATAGGCATGTGCCACCACACCCAGGTGGCAGGCTTGGTGCACCCAGCATGGCATGTGATACTGGGGATTGAATCTAGGTGCTGGCACTTGCCTACACGGGTACTTAAACCATGGAGTTATCTCTGTGTTCCCCCTGCCCGAACTCTTAACTGACTTAGAGGTAAAACAGGAAGAAAGAAGATGCAATAAATATCTTTTTTAAAAAATTTATTTTTGGCCAGGTAAAACAGCATATATAGTTCTTCATTTTAGAATGTACAATTCAGTTTTAGTATGTTCACAAAATTTTATAGTCATTATTCTCAGAATGTTGTCATCAGTTCTTAAAAGAAATCTGTTTAACAGCCAGTTCCTATCTGCCTACTCTGTGGTGATCAAGTCTTTTGTTAGGCAAGTTATATCCACCTACCAAGCTACTTCTGTGAAGGGGAGTGATTAGGAGTGCTTAGAGAAGTCATAGCTCATAAAGCTAAGAGTTGGAAAGTTTTATTCTCTCACAGGTGATTAAAATATAGAACTAAGAAAAGCACTTGTACAATAAAAACAGTAGGGGGCTGGGGATATATTTCAGTGGCGTAAGTGCCTGCCTGACAAGTGCAAGGTCCTTACTTCAATCTCTTGTTCTGCAAAAAAACAAAACAAAACAAAACATAGAGAGCATTATCTTTGGTTTTGATTATGCTGTTTCTGCTGTAAGTATTGCTGTAAGTGGCGTGTTTCTTTCTGGATTTTGTGACTTGATTGTGAATTAATTTATTCATGTCATTAATTTTGTAACTATACTTGTGGGAATTTTTCAAAGGCCCAGATCAAAGATGAATTCCCCTACAGAATTTGCATTTGTGTGTGTCAAGGTTGAATGGGGACACTGCCATCCTGCAGTCACTGTAAAACAAAAAACAACTTTTAGGTACAAGAGCTTTAAAAACCATAATCATGAGCTGTCAGAGAAGACACTGCTACACCTCTTTGTCTACACCTGGTGCCACGGTTGAAAAGTTATCAGCCTGGTGTGATGGTACACATGTGTAATTCCCAGCCTGTTATTCCAGCAGTTGGGAAGCTGAGGCAGGAGCACCTGAAATTTGAGGCTAGCCTGATTTACATAACAGATCTTTTGTCTCCAATCTCCTGTTTTGTACCCCTTCTTTCCCAAAGCAGTCTTCCATATAATTCTTTTGGGTAAGACCTGAACTTTGCCTCTTTTACTGGGCCTCAAGAGTCTTAGAATTAATTAAAAGTTTATATGGTTTGACAGATGTCCTAAAGATGAAGGAAAGCTGGTTTTAGTATTTCCTTTTATATGTAGTTTTTTACTTCTGATCATGCCTTACTTTTTGTCAGAGTTTTTATTCATTTATGAAGATTTGAAAACATTTTATCTAGTATTCTAGTTATTTTAACTGAATGTGGTGATCAAGCCATTTATCTTGTCATCCTGGCAGAAATAAAATCGTGTCTATCCAGCATATGCAGGACAGTTAGTTGTTGGTAATTTAGTCAGCTTCTGAATCAACAGTTATAAATTTAGAACAAAATCCAATGTTTTCTTTGGCTCACATATTTAGAAAATACAAAATAGATTTTTAAATAACATTTTTGATTTCTTTTGAAAAACTGAGAGTTCTTATAATAATGGGCTGAACCCTCTGGAGGATCATAAATTTGAGTTCTGTCTGGGGAGCTTAATAACTGAGTGAGACCCTATATCAAAAAATTAAAAAAAAAAAAAAAAAGGCTGGAGATGTAGTTGAGTGCAAAGACTGTTGAGTTCAATGTTCAGTACAAACCAACCTTATTTCAGTTTTATTAATGTCTTAGTTACTTTTCTCATTGCTAAGACAGAATATCTAGCATTCTCAAGTTAAACGAGGAAAGGTTTATTTCAGCTCACAGTTTGTAGAGATTTCAGTTGATAGTTGGCTCCAAGGCAGGTTGGCATGGGAGAAGGGCATCACAGAGGAGAAATAGTCCATGGCAAACAGGAGATTACCAAAGTGCAGCAGCAAGCCTGCTTTTTCCCTGTCCCTTACTGTAGATTCTATTCAGGATACCAGTCTATTAATTGGTGCCACCTATACCCATGGAGGGACTTCTGTTGTCTACCTTTTTGATCCCAGTATCATACCTTTTATCTACACATTCACATACCCTAATCCAGCCACCTCCAAAACTCTCTTCCTCTGAGCATATGGCACTTAGGAAAGACATCTAGAGTCAAGCCATAATAAATACCTTTAATATTTGTGAATCATTCTTGTCCGTAGAGAAAGTATTTGATACTACCATATCCTAGGGAGATAATGCTAATAGATATCTTCATATTTTTTCCACTTTATTATTTAATTTTAACTTCAAACCTGCGATGATAATTATAGAAGTGTTATACAGGTGTTAATATCACCAAATTTCAGATGAAGAAACTGATATTCATTGAGATTATGTAAATTCTTCAAGGGCTCAGCAGTGTTACAAGTTAGAATTTAAACCTAGAACTTAGACCTCTTTATGTTCCAGTGTTAATTTTTTTTTAAAGTAAAGAAACTGTTTCTTCAGATGTCTTAGTGAAGTTTTCATTGAAGAGAGATATAAATGGGGAGAACAGTTAATGTTGAAATAGGGACCTGCATGTCCAACTTAATGGAACTTAGATACCTTTCTGGAATTCATGGGATTTTTCAGTTAATATTGAAACAAAGACTTGCATATCCAACTTAATGGAGCTTAGACACCTTTCTGGAATTTCTGGGATTTTTGTAAATAATTTGGATATAAACTGTATGTATAAGTATAACCATTTGTCAAATTTTATGAAATCTCAAACTCATTTGTGTATTACGGTTATGGTATGCTTGCTTTCTTTTTTACTTTTCCTGGTAAGAGTTTCTTTAGTGTAATCTGTCTTCTTATTCAGTAACATTTCTCATTCATGTGAGTTTGCATTCTGATAATGGTTATTCTTTTAGCCTTATGTTGTTTCACAGAGTTTTAAATAGAATTGTAATGTGATTTATAGTTTAATTTACTTTGGAGCATCTAATAACTAACTTTTGTTTACTTTTTAGATTCTCTTTGTGGCCAGATGGGTTTGTATGGACAGTCTTGTCCATCTGTAACTTCATCAAGGTGAGTGCTTGTCTTTTTTTTTCTTTATTGAAATATCTAACACTTAAAAAGTGAACTCATTTTTACATTGAAATTCTTTTTTTTTTTTTTGTCTTTTTGAGACAGGGTCTCACTATGCAGTTCAGGCTGGCCTTAAGCTCACTTTGTAGCTCAGGCTGGTCTCGAACTCACAACAATCCTCCTGCCTCAGTCTCCCGAGTGCTGGGATTACAGGCATGCGCCACCATGCCCGGCTTACATTGAAATTCTTAATAAAACATTACATCTTGTTTTGTCAAATAGTGTGCTAATGTAGCGTAGACAGATTTTTGCTTACAAATATTTTTGTGGTAATAATATTTGGATCTGCTCTTAGTTTCCATTAGTAAATTAAGTGAACTGAGTGAACTTAGTATGGTTGTGGTCATATACATGAAATAGCATAATTTTATACTTCTTTTGTTTCTTAATCAGCTTTCTATTCGTTTTAATTGAAAAGTAGTAAATTTTGATTGCCTTTGTAGCAGATTATTGAGACTAAAGACACTAATTTTAGATTACTCTCATTTATAATATGAAATAAATGAAATGTGAAAAAAAGAAGTTAATGTATACATTTCATTGGTTTCAGAATTTTGAAGTAACCAGATCGATCCTTCCTTCAAATTAACTTATACATGAAGTCCAATGGATAAAGCAGATAATATGCATTCTGCTTGCTTAGACTTCTGTACCTACCTTCATAGTGACTTCTGAGGGGATTTTGTGGTTCTGATAGCACAATTTGAAAAAAAAAACCAAAATCCTAAACCTGATTTTTTTTAATTGTAAAAAATTAAACTTTGGGATTAGAATATAAAGTATGACAACAGCATCTACTAGTTCTATGTAGTGTTACAGTCAATAGTATTACTTATTCATTTAGCATCTTGAGCTGATACATAGTTAACCCTATTTCAATGCAGCAAGCAAAAAAAAAAATTCATAATTGTGAAATATACCATCTTGGTGGAGAGATAATTAAGAAAACAAGTACAAGTATCTATTAGGTAGTGGCAGTGATTAAGGCTGAGACGATAATTAAAATGGAAGAGAATAGAAAATAAAGAGTTTATTTGTTAGACAGGGTAGGCAAAAAAGTCACTGAAAAAGTGACATTTAAATGAAGAACTGCAGTAATATGGAATGAGCCATATATTGGGTATGTGAAGACAAACATACCAGTCAGAAGGAATCCAGGAAGTGTCCAGGCAGATTACTCTGTATGTTTAAAGAATGTTGAGGAAGTCTATGTGGCTAGAGTAGAGCTGGAAGAGAGTTGAAATGCCCTGTTGTGGAGGGCAAGAAGAGAGAGAAAAGGGATACAAAGTTACTAGAGCCATGAATGTGAAGCTAAGTAATCTTTAGGACTGAGAGAGCTTTCTAGTTTTCTAGAATGCCACAGAAGAAAAATAAATAGTAAAGTTGCATTTTTCATTTTTATTTACTTGAATTCCTAGCAGGTCAAGGTCATTACCTCTTTTTCAGTAGAAAAACTTTGTGCTATTTTGGTATTTAAAGAAATTTTTTTTGAGGTAGAAAGGCTTATTTAGCTCACAGTTTATGGATGTTTCAGTCCATAATCAGCTGACTCCAAGGCAGGGTGGCACAGGGCAGAGTAATAGCTACTGTTCAGTGGTAGAAGACAGCAAATGAGAGGGACAGAGAGAGAGACAGACAGAGATGGAGACAGAGACAGATCCAGAGAGAGAGATACAGAGAGACAGAGCACTACTATGGCATTTCTTTCCATGAAAGTAGAAATAAATGAAAAGATTGCTTGTCTATTTACTTTGAGATTTCTTTCCCTTTTTCTGTAAACAAGAGACATGTAAGTAGCTCTGAGAAAAGCTTTTTGTTTTAAAGGCTCGTAATCTCTTTAGTCATCAAAACTGTTAGAGAACTAATTTGATTCATTGATGATTTCCACTTAGTAGAATTTAAAAACAATTAAATGTAATGTTATAGTCAGTAGTATTATTCATTTGGCATATTGAGCTGATAAATAGTTAAGCCTATTTCGATGTAGCAAGTATTGCAGTTCTTCATTTATTTATTTATTTTATTTTTTAATTTTATTGAACTACAAATGTCAATCAGACAGTTTCAAGACACCTTAACAATACAGATTCGACAAATTAATACATTGCAAACTGTTTTCATAATGTTTTGGCATTGTACAAGGTGCATACATGATATTATATTTACAGATATTATTTTAGCAGATATCTCTTATCAGTGAATTAAGAGTGTAGCTGCTTACTTTGCAGTTCTTCATTTAAATGTCACCTTTTCAGTGACAAATGAGAGCAATTATTTTACTTTCTTTGAATCCTGTATTTAAAAAATAGGGAATGGTTTCATCAGTATATATTGGCCATTTCGATATTCCAGGTAGTAATTTTCCTTAAATATATTTTAGTAGTGGGATTATGGTGAAACACTTGTGTTAAGGCCATTGACTGAGTGGGCATTATACATATAAGTGAATGTAGGGAGTGAAATGGAAGTCTGAAATATTGGGGCCGGGGAGATGGCTCAGAGGAATAAGCACTTTCCTGGCAAGCACAAGAGCCTGAGTTCAATCCCTGGTTCTGGAAAAAAAAATTGTATAGGATAAGATAGTAGATGAATTACAGTTGTTCTCGTCATCTCCAGTGTTTAACGTAAACAAATGTTTTCTTAGAAATGATATTAGGTCTTTGTTTAATATGAATATATTAGGATTTTTTTCTTTTCTTTTTTTTTTTTTTGAGATTAGAGTCTGTCTTTGTAGTCTGGGCTGGCCTTTAACTCACTATGTAGCCCAGGTTGTCTTCACGTTTGTGGCAATCTTAATGTCTCTGCCTCCTAAGTGCTGGGGCTAACAGGCATGCACCATCACTCCTGGCTTGTATTAGGACTGTTTTAAAAGTCTTACTGTATTTTTATGATTAAAAATAATAATTCATAGAAAATGTGGAAATACTGAGGTAGCAGTTAATATTTTTATATCACATTGTTTATTTAGGTTTTTTGAGACCAGGTTTCACTAAGTAGTTAGCCAAGGCTGGCCTTGAACTTATGAAGACCTTACTGCCCTGACATCCCAAGTGCTGGGATTACAGGTGTGTATTATCACACCCTGTTCATACATACTTTTATACCAATAGATATTATATATGAATTAGAAAAATATGCCTCAGGTTTTTCTTGTGTATTTGTGTGGTACTGGGGATGGAACTCTGGAACCTTGTGCTACCAGGCAGGTGCTTATGTTGCTATCTCCCCAGCCAGATTTTCCTTGAAAGAATATTTGTGAAGGATTTTTAGTGATAGATAATGTACTTTCAAATTTATACCAAATTACCCTTATTAACACTTTTCTTTCTCTTTGTTTGTTACCAAATATAGCAAAAATTACTTTTTGATTTTTTGAGACAGAATCTTTCTATATAGTTCAGACTAGCCTTGCACACAGAATGTGGCCCAGGATAGCCTTGAACTCATGGCGATCTTCACTCCGTATTCTCCCAAGTGGTGGGATTATAGGCATGTGCTACCTGTGATTATATTGTAATGAAATTATATTGTAATGAAAGTTGTAGTAACAACATTATATTCTGTATGAAACAGTTTTGTTTCATTAGTGTTCTTTGCCTTGGCAGAAACCATACTAACAATTTAAAGACATGCTTTATAGAGAGAATGGTTAGCCAGATATAAAATTGTTAACCAGGTAACAGGAAAGATAAAAATAAAACTTATGCATTATCATGAAGATAAGACAGAGTAGGGCACCAAATATTACACATAAAATTCAAGGATAAAGGAAAAACTTAGGAAGAAAGACTATTGAACTGAGATTCAGGCCTGTGAGGAGAAATTGCTTCAGGGCTTATGCTGGTGTGTCTGAGCTTGGAAGATGAGGCCTGTCATATTGAGAGCCAGACCTCTGTGGAGGGAATGCTGATCTATGCCAGTGTTGTATAGCATATTATGAAACTAGTTAAGTACTATAAACACTGAAAACTGATTGATTTGGTATGAGAAAGGTCGACTGGAGAAGAGATGAAGAAGCCTTTCCTAGGGAAACACTTTTATGTGAATGTCATGGAGTAGACAGGTATATGTGTCTTTCTCTCCTCCAGATTTCCGGTCTGTTTTTTAGTGCCTTGTCTTGCTAGACAGAGCTTTGTTAGGAACCCAACTAAAAAGTACAAGTGTGGTTTATAGAGAGAATTCTAGTTCTAGCATCACAAAGCAGGGTAGTAGTGGGGAATGTTGCACTTCGGGGCTGAGGGGCAATGACCAACTGAACTGTCACAACTGTTCCAGCAGAGTGATGAGAAATATGATATAAAAAGATGTTTTCTAAGACCTGTTTTGTATCTAGAATACTTGCGTGAATAAAAATTCTAAGTCATGAAATTATATTTAAAAACTTCTTAAGATTCATAGGTATTCCTTATAGTTTGAATCTATTGTATTCATATAGTGGGTTTGGATGGTCATGTGTAGATAGTGAAGGATACCAGATCCTCCACACCTGTTTATTTCCTGAGTATAGGATATCAGGGACAAGAACTCAGATTGTGATGGATAGTTTCTGTCAAATAGTACAATCTTAAAAATTATTATGTATTTTGTTCCTGAGTTTTTAAATAAGATGGATTCAAATCCCAAAGTGTGCATGTATTTTATTTTTTGAGTGTAGATTCAGTAAGATCAAAAGCTTACTGAGCAGTTTATGCAGACAAATACTATGTATGTATCATGTGACTTCTGTTATATAATATAGCTACAGACTTTGTAATTTGATTTTGTCAAAGCAAAATAAATTTGTTTCTTTGGCCTTGTTGAGACCCTGCATTTCTGAATTCCCTAATGTATTTTGGGGTATTGATTTTATGGTTCACTTAAGTATATAGTTTGAGATACCATTTTACAGTAGCACTTGAAGTAGTTTCTGATGACAGTTACTACTTGCAGAGATTGCTTCTCTTTTTCTGTATTTTTCTTTCTTTCTGTTGTGCTTCTCCCTTACAGGTATCTTTTGTTCTTGATTTCGTTTTTCTGCTTATGGGTAGTATATACTAGGAAACATATGGGGATAGTTTAATGAGCTTTCCTAGAAAAACATTAGTGGCACAGATATATATCCTATCTGTTTCTTTATTTTGTTCCTTTTGATATTAATGGCTGATGTTTAAAATGAAGAGAGAGGGTAAATTTATTTTAAGGCTTCTTGCTGCCTTGTTTTCAACAGCAGGCTTGATATTAACAGGTTGTTCTGGTATATCGTCTTAAAACTAGGTGGGTGCTGGTTCAGTTCTGTTGTGGGTACATATTGGCTGTGTAATCTTGGGCAGATTACATTTCTGTTTGTTAGGCTTCATGAGATTAAGACATCTGGCATATTTTTTCCTCTCTTCCATTTTCCAGTAGTAAAAAAACAAGAGAGTCTGTCATTTTTAAAACAAAGGAAATGGGAATAAGACAGATGTGTGTGTCTTATAAAATGGAAGAGGGAATGAGCTCAAGAATATGGGATCATAGAGGAGTTCTTTTTCTCTTCTATTTTCTCTTCATCCTAAAATTCTTACCTGGAATGACCACTCATAAGCGTTCATTGCCCTTTGAACTAAGGGTGTTGCTGTCATTTAATATTATATGTTTATTGTATTTGCAATTTAAGTTTTTAAAAAGATTAAAAAATATTTATTTAGTACAGGGTCTTGCTATGTAGCTTGGACTTGAAGCAGTCCTTCTGTCTCCCCAGTGCTGAGATTCCAGGCATGTACCACCACACCCAGTTTCAGGGGAGCATGGCACACCTGGTATTCCCAGACTGGCATAGCATGCAGTACCTGGGATTGAATCCGGGTCCTTGTGCTTGCTAGCCAGGCACTTAGACTACTGAGCTATCTCTGTAGTCCCTTCAATTTAATTTTTTTAGGGCCAGATATCATTTTGTAGTTCAGATTGTCCTTACCATCATTATGATGCCCAGGGTGGCCTTGAACTCAAAGTGATCCTTATGCCTTGACTTTCTGAGTGCTATTGTTACAGGCGTGTTCTCCCAGGTAGCCCAGCTTAAAATTTTATGTTTTTAAGTTTGTTCTGCACAGTGGCACATGTAACCATTGCACTACAATGTAATATTTTTTTCTTTGTTTAACATTTCTGGAATTTGTAAGATCTTGTTAATTTGCATGTTTAAAGATGGCATGTTTCATTTAAATGGTGAATAATGTGAAAAAACTTAATTTGACTCCACTAGCCTTATGTTCCTTATCTACATTAATTCAAAATAGATGAATCAAAAATGTGGCATGTAGTTAACATTATCCACACTGTAAGTACCCACCCAACTATCACATTGTACCTCAGACACTTTATTGTTTCAGGAAATTCTATTGGACAGTGATATTATATAGATCCTAAGTATAATTTACTCTTTGACTAAAAACCTAATGCTCTGGGACGTCCATTTCCAAACAGGTACTGAAGGAGTATTTTTTGACTATTTATTGACTTAAAGACATGTTGTAAAAGTTGTTTTTGTAGCCGGGCGTGGTGGTGCATGCCTGTAATCCCAGCACTCGGGAGGCTGAGGCAGGAGGATTGTTGTGAGTTCGAGACCAGCCTGAGCTACAAAGTGAGTTTAAGGCCAGCCTGAACTGCATAGAGAGACCCTGTCTCAAAAAGACAAAAAAAAAAAAAAAAAAAAAAGTTGTTTTTGTGACTGGTGACTTTGGTAGCTAGCATTTATGTTGTACTTACTACTTTACTACAGGAGATGTTATTCTTACCCTGCTCACATACCTTTAGCTTTCTTCAAGTACTTTAATTAAGTACATACATTAATTAAATTTTACCAATAACTCTGTGAGGTTAGTACCATTATTTTCCTCCTTTCACAAGTGGTGAAGCAGAAGCAAAGTTAAGCAACGTAAGCTGCTCAGGCACAGGTCTAGGTTTCATATGTACTGGAAGGTTTTCAACTATCAGTATGTATTGTATTCTGATGGTTTGGTTTTTAAAAAAAAGTTGAGTATTTGGCAAAGAGTGGTCCCATTTAATTGGGGATAATGTAAAATAATAAGCACAGAAGAGAAATACCAATATAGGAAATAGTGTGTGTGTGAGAGAGAGCAGTAATAGAAAACCACTAACATAATTTTAAAATATATTGTACATGATTGAAAAAAGTCTTGTTACAAAAAGTAGTAATTCTTTTGGAGGAAATGGTGATAGGGAAATTTAAGTTACTATGGATTTATTTATTTATTTTGTGAAACTGGGGATTGAACTCAGGCCCTTATGCTTGCCAGGGAAGCACTTATTTCACTGAGCCATCTCCCTGGCCCCTACTATGGATTTATACATGTGAGGAAAATCCTGTCAGAGGTGTTCAGAGAATAAAAGTATTAATAAATACCTGGATGTGGAAGAAGAAGTTAAATATAGTCTGTCTACTAACAGTGCAGTAGCATTAATACTTAAAACTAGAAGAGAAAAAATACTTATTTGCTTTAGCAGGCTATTTTAATCAAGCCTTATTTGATTATGAATAAAGGAAACTTCTAGATTTTCAGGATCTATGTATATCTCTGTCTGTCTTGTCTCTATCTGTATTAATTATTTGGATGACCCTGGGATTGTTTCATAGACCCCAATGATAGCTGAGTCAGGAATGAAGATTGGTACTAATGAAAAGTTGTTGGGAACCAAGGCAATTTATGTTTTTTCTCTGTTAATTTTCCCTGAATCTAACTTATTTACCTCTAGCTTTCTTTACCTTTCTGGTATATAATCCTCATATGTCTCTCAAGTTCATGAAGCATTCATTGAGGGGACCAGTCTAAATTGTTTCAGCTTTAATTTTGATTCCCGGAGAATAAACTAAGATGAACAACTTGGATCATGTATCAACTTAGATTCACACCCTTTTTCATTGTTGTTACCTTACTGCTACATAGATGGTATGATATAGATAGGCTTTGGGAATGGAGGCAGCTCTGCGAGAGGATGTTGTTAGTGAGGTGAAACACTATGAATGTCTGATAGGATATAGCATTGTACAGTGTTGAGTGAGAATAATTAGGATTTTAAGAGAGGATATATTGGAGATTCAGACTCTTCCTGAATAGTTTTTTTTTTTTTTTTTTTGGTGATACTGGGGATCAAACTCAGGACTTTGCACTTGCCAGGCAGGTGCTTATGCCACTGAGCCATCTCCCAAATCCCCTGAATAGTTCTTTGAGTAGTGGATGGGATACTTGGTTTTCACCTTTATATCAAAACATCCAGAATATTTTTGCAATTGACTATTTGAAATTGGACTCCAATCTTTTTTTTTTTTTTTTTTTTATGTCTTTTTGAGACAGGGTCTCACTATGCAGTTCAGGATGGCCTTAAGCTCACTTTGTAGCTCAAGCTGGTCTTGAACTCACAACAATCCTCCTGCCTCAGCCTCCCAAGTGCTGGGATTACAGGCATGCGCCATCACGCCCGGCTAGACTCCAATCTTAAGTCTATTCAAGTGATAACAGTCATATACCATATAACATTTTAATTATGATATTTCCATAAGGTTTTGTTGCCTCATAGCATCTAGCCATCTTTGTGTAGGTAAGTATACTCTGATATTCACACAACAAAACTGCCTAATAGTGTAGGTCTCAGAACATAACCTCATTGTTAAGCAATACATTATTGTATACATTGAATGTTACTTATTATGACTTAGAAGTCTTATGAAAGAAATGGATGCAGCTGAAGACAGTGACATATGTGTATAATCCCAGCTACTTGGAAGTCCAAAGAATGATTGCAAATTCAAGGCCAACCTGGGCAATCAAGCAAGACCCTATCTCAGAAAATGAAAAGGAGCAGGGTAGAGGGAGCATGGATGAGGGCCAATCCCTAGTGCCAAAAGAAAAAGATAGAGTAGAATAAGTATTATAATTTGTGTAACATTATAATTTGATGTCTCTAAAAATGTACACACTTTAGTCATCATCACATCTGTTGTAGTGAATGTATCTGTTATGTTCAAAATCTTTCTGGGACTGCTGTGTAATTCTGCCTTCCTATCCCTCTTAGCAAGGTATCTAGGTAATATGCTTTTCTGTCCCTTATGTTTGCATTTTCTAGAGTTTCATATAAATGGAATCATTGTATGTATGTGTGGGCGCAGGTTTTTTTTACTCAGTGTAATTTTATGATTCACCTATTTTGCTAGATACATTAGTAGTTTATTTCTTTTTATTCCATTGGATTTATTTATATATTCACCCACTAATACTTGAATTGTTTCCAGTTTTGGCTATTACAAGTAAGCATGCTGTGAACATTTGTATACACATCTTTCTTTTTCTTTTTTTAAATTTTAAGTTGGTACAGGGTCTCACTATGCAGCTCAGACTCATAGTCATCTCCTGTTTTCAGCCTCCCCAGCACTTGGATTATATGCATGCCACCATGCCCTACTTGGTCACTGGCCTTCAGCCTGAGGGTTGGGGCTGATGTGATACACGGTACTGGGGATCGAACCCTGGTCCTTGCACTTGCCTGAGCAGGTGATTAGTCCTCTGAGCTATCTTGCTGACCCTGTATACACATCTTTGTATAAATACGTTATTTGAAGTGAATTCCTAGGAGTGAAATCTAAGATAGTTGTATCATTATATTATATTCCTATCAGCACTGTATTAGAAAATAATATTCTCATTAACACTTAGTATGGTCAGTCATTTTAATTTTAGCCGTTCTAGTGAAGTAACTCCTCAGTGTGTTTTTAATTTGCATTGCATATTTTCTTTTTTTTTTGCTATTTCATATCTTTATTGAAGTCTTTGTTCATATATTTTTGTTCAAAAATTTGGGTTTTAATTTTTTTTTTTTTTTACATTTCTTGTACACAATATACAAGTCCTTTTTAAAATGTTTGCTCTGCAGCTATTTCCTTTTAATCTGTGGATTGTGTTCTTTATTTTCTGAACAGTGTCTTTGAAGAACAGAAGTTTTAAATTTGATTAGTCCAATTTATCAGTTATTTTTTTCTGGTGCTTGAACTCAGGATGTGTGCATGTGAGGCAAAACACTCTACCATCAAACTCTGCCACTGAGCCACATCCCAGTTCAATTCATCAGTTTTTAGAATTGTGTTTTTTGTTACATCTAAGAAATACTTGTCTCATCAAATCTTACAAAGGTTTTGTCTTACAATTTTTTTCTAAAGTTTTATAGCATTACCTTTTACATTTAGCTCTAATCCATTTTTTTTTTTTTTTTAAGGATATGAACTAATAGTCATTTTGTAAAATTTTATTTTTAGGTGACAGTGTCATCTCCACTCAGCTTCCTGTCCCTATACCTACCCCTTTAAATTTTTGGTGCATTTCTTATAGAAGTGAAGGTGCTTTTGTGTAACAGATTTAATCTAATTTTTTAACTCAGTCTTCAAGTTTCAATAAGGAATCTAAAAGTAGGTATTAATTAGAATGTACTTAATGATCCTCAATGTCTGTAATAAGGAATAATAGTATATATGTATGTGTTAATATGTAGATATAAGCTGTGTATGCCTATTTAAGAAGACTTCTAGGTAATTTAGAGGTTTTTAGTTTGTTTTTTTTTTTTTTTTTTTTGCTTTTTAGGATCTGTGTCCTTGTGAAGAGTTTGATTGTTTTGTTTTGTTATTTTTTTTAGCCTACAATGTAGTCTTAAATTCAGTTATATCTGTTGCATGGTATACACACTTATGACTTTGACATAGTTGAAAACAAGCAGTAAGTCTAGAGATATTCCCTTCTTACCCTGCTCCTTCCTTCCCTTTCTTCCTTTTCTGTGGTACTGGGAATTGAACCCAAAGATGCTTTGCTCCTAAACTATATCCTTAGTCCTATTTGTTTATTGAGACAGATTTTGCTAACTTTCTTAGGTGGTATTCAAATTTCAGGTCCTCTTGCCTTAGCCTTATCCAGTTCCTGGGATTATACATATGTGATACTCTGCCCATCTAATATTTAACAATATTTTAATTAATAATAGTTGTCTTCTGTTGAAAATATACCATGTGTGGAACTATGTGTTCCACATGTATTTTGTTATTTACCACATTTAGCATCTGAAAAACTACTGTTACTATAAAAATATTTTTGGCCCTTCAAATCCCCAGAAAGTATGGCTTTCTGGACCCTACTTTGACAGCTGCTGAACCATAGAATTTACATGTGGCAGTGTAAGCTGTTTCCTTAACATTTCCTATTATACCTAACACTGAAAAATAAGCCAGCATCATCCTCTGTGTTAGTCCTTTGCTAACTTTAATCCCAAGCTTAACTGATATAAGACCACAAAGATGAAGTATGTGGAAATAAAACTCAAATGGTAGAATGCCAAATAAATACTGGATGATGAATAGATGCAGTTTCCTTTTTTTCTTTTTCTTCAGAACTGATTGCAGAGGTCAGGTTAAACATCTGATGAAACAAAATGAACCAGTAGACCCAAATTACTTGAAGAACTTTGTTGTTCTAATAAGTATAAGAAATGTAAGTAGGTCTGGGGAGATGGCTCAGTAGAATAAGTGCTTCCTTGGCAAGCGCAAGGGCCTGAGTTCAATCCCCAGTTCTGCAAAAAAAAAAAAAAAAGAGAGAAAGAAATATAGCAGATTCTTTCTGGTTTTAGACAGCTGTAAAGATGATTTTGAATATTGTTATATAAAAGTACTAATAGTGTTCATTAGTTTTAACTACTCACATTTAAAAATTCCAGTATACAGAGTGAGATTTAAATGCAGAGTATAGTATTTACTTCTTCTTCCTTTTTTTTTTTTTTTTTTTTTTTTTTTTTTTTTTTTTTTGTATTTTAAGGAAGGGTTTACAGGGTGTTCAAGGTCTTACTACTAGATTGGACTCATAATGATCCGCCTCTTTACAGCCTCCCAAGAGCTGGCATTGCAGGTGTGCACTACCACACCTGTATCAATTGCCATGTCAGTGCACCCCTGGGGCAGGGCAGGCCTCCAGCCCCTGCGAGTATTTACTTCTTGATAGACATATTAATGTTTCAAAAGTGTTTTATCCTCTAAATTTTACATATTGCATAAAGACATCTTTTGATCATATATAGGATTCTTAGTTTGTAATCTGTGGCCTTGTATGAATTCAGAATATAATTTTCCAAAGCTTTTTTCTTTTTTTTCAGGGAGAGGTGGTTACTGGAAATTGAACTCAGGACATTGCACATGCCAGACAGGTGCTGCAATCTTAATTTTAAGATTAAATGTTTGTGGGGTAATTTAGAGAAAAGCTATAAAAGAACAGTAAATGCATTATAGTATTTACAGTAGATCCTGTGGGAAGAGTTGGAGAAATTCTGAACTTTTAACTTGGAAAAGGAATTCCAATGATGTTATTGTTGTCAAATATATAAAAAATTGTAATGAAAGGAAATCACAACTAGTCTTCGTTTTACATAATAGAATTGTCCTATTGAAACTTCTTTTAAAAATTACAACGAATTACTTATAAAAGATTGTCTATATTGTTAAATTTCGTTTCTTTGGAGGTATATTAAGGAGTATTATTAGCTTCCAAAATAGCTTTCCAAGATTCAGCAAAATGACCTCAATGAGATTGTTTTTCATCTGATTTTTTGTTAAGCAGCTCTAAAAGCACAGTTGTGTTTGCCATGGCAGTTCTTGCTCAAATCGCCCAAGTTTTTATACAAGTTGTATCCTAAAAATTGTATGGTCTTTCAAGGTGAAAGGAAAGTTGTGATAGGCTAGAGTTGTGATGACTCACACCTACTATTTTTGGATTCCTTTACCTAACTTAGGATTTCCATACCGAGTATTTTCATTTCAAATTAATGAAGACTTTAATTTTTTCTCCTTTTGGGAGGGGCTACCTTTCAAAAAGGTTGGTTCTTATAGAAAGTTTAAAAGCTTAGTGGAAAATAGTTCAGTGCTCTTTTTTTTCTTCTAAATGGAGCGCCAGTCAACTTTTTTTTTTTTTTTTGAGACAGGGTCTCACTCTGCAGTTCAGGCTGGCCTCGAGCTCACTTTGTAGCTCAGGCTGGCCTCGAACTCACAACAGTCCTCCTGCTTCAGCCTCGTGAGTGCTGGGATTACAGGCATTCATAATTTTGGAGTTCAGAACACCATCCTTAGGGACCAATATTGTTGGCCTAGGGCAGTATGAAAGGGAAAGAAAGGTACAGGACTATGCAAACAAGGTACATGCTTTTTGAAATTTTGTCAGGAGCAAGCAGGTCCTGGATCGAGCATTTTCCTGTTGTACCTTTGTCTTTGCTACAAGAGACCCCAGTATGAGTTTTGTACCCGTAGAAGTGTGGATTTCTAAGGCCTTTGTGGCAGAAATACGGTTTTTATGGGTTATTTCAGGAGTCATAATACTTTTGTGGGAAAAGCAAAAGTTTTCTAAACCATATATAAAAATTTAAAATAGTGCTTTTTGGATATCTTGGCATAATTGATTGAAGGATTTATTCTCAGTTAAAGTTATTAAATGATTTGTGTACTGTATTTTTCAAGTAACTTGTACCTAGTGTGGTATTAGGTAGCATTAGAAGTAGTAGGGTATGGTCTCTACCCTCTGTAGGGAAGGGGCAATTGATAAAGAAAGATGAGACTGGACCTGTGATACAACTATGTGTATGAAGCAGCATGTAAAATGCCAAATTGAGTTAAGAAAAGGATTAATAAGAGATTAATATAAGCTAAAGTAGGTTTTTTTTTTTTTTTTTTTTTTTTTTTTTTTGTGGAATCAGGGATTGAACTCAGGCCCTTGCGCTTGTCAGGGAAGTGCTTATTTCACTGAGCCATCTCCCCGGCCCCTGTAGTAGTTTTAAATGAGTTTAGATTTAGTAAAATAGGAGAAAGGAAGGTACTGAAAATGTTTGCATATAATGATGTAAAAGCAGTGTTGACATATTTCTTTTGGACTATGTACACATACTTGGGATGATTAGCAGGAAGAGATGGTAAGAAATTAAGAGTCCAGGAGATCAGCTTGAAAGTATGTAAAATAAGGAGAAGTAATGAGTGTCTGACATTTCTTAACCAGATTTCCCTAAGTGGATTCCTCGGAGTTTTTCTGCATTCCTTGTAAATTTCCCACCATCTGTTCTTTTCTACAAGTGGGTTTCTCTCATCACCATTCCACTAATAGGTTTCCTTCTAAAGTTACTGGTGATCTGGCCAAGCTAATGGCCATCCTTTGTATTTTGCTTAATGGGAAGTTACTTAGCCACTAGGATAAGTATCAATTTTGGAGGCACATTTGGCCTCACAACCAAGAGTATGTAAAATTTAATTATTTTCATACAAAAACAAAGTTTTGTGTTTTTAGTTTCATACATTTTATAGTATATGTACACTTTGCTCTAGTAGAACAGAGGAATGTGAGTGTAGTAGCATAATTTGTACATAGATGTCTGTGAAGACTAGGGACTCTTTCTAGATTATTTAGGTATTAACTTTCTAAGGCTTTGTTGAAGTTTGTTCTTTTCTCCTTTCAAGATGGCAATCCAAGTTGTTGTTTCCCTTTTCTAAACTTTGCAGCACTCAGAGCTCAATCTTATTCTTTGATTCCCTTGTTTTTCTTGTATTTGCAGTTCCTGATTGGACTATACTTTCCTTTGACATAGCTCTTGTATATATACAATTATAAATTCCTATTAAATGTATTATAAGACATTTAAAAATTGTATTTTACTGAGATGCTCATAAGGCCTCCTTGCTTACACTGGTAGAAGGAACAGAAGAAGTTAAAGGTGGTTTTCAGTAGAGGGAATTTGCAATGAGAATTATATTTCAGTTTGGAACATTCTCCTATATTAAGTTTGAAAACATGTAACAGTGCTTTGCTAATTTGAACAACATACAGCTATAGTAGAGATCGGATTGAGACAAATAGGATGACAGCATGGTATATAATAGTCACTAATAGTTGGATATGGTGGGGCATGCTTGTAATCTTAGCACTTGGGAGGTTGAAGCAGGGGGATCATTTTGAATTTGAGGCCAGCTTGGGTTACAAATGAGTTCAAGGCCAGCCTGAACTGCAAAGTGAAACCCTGTCTTAAAAAGACAAACCAAGTGAACAAAATCCAGTGTTTTATTATTCACAGTACACACTGTGAATGAAATGTGATTAATAATAGTAGCATAATTACTAGTGCTTTCTAGTAAGTGCTTTCTTTATATGTCTTGTAGGTGCTATTTTAATTATCTTTTTCATTTTATAGATGAGGTAGAAGAGGATTGGGATCTCTGGTTAAGATCTGTTTTAAGGGGCCAGGGAGATGGCTCAGTAGAATAAGTGCTTCCTTGGCAAGCAGAAGGGCCTGAGTTCAAGCCCCTGTTCCACCCACAAAAAAAAAAAAAAAAAAAAAAAAAAAAAAAAAAAAAAAGACTCCTAGAATAAGTGAGAGGGCCGGGGAGATGGCTCAGGGGAATGAGCGCTTCCTTGGCAAGTGCAAGGGCCTGAGTTCAATCCCTGGTTCCACCAAAAAAAAAAAAAAAAAAAAGATCTGGTTTAGTTCTGTTGGGTAGTTTGGGTGTGCCTTTAATTTGAGTACACCTTAATACTTCATCTTTAAATTGAAAAGATAATTTGTAATCTTTGGGATACTTTCCTACTCATTTGTTTTTGTATGATCTCTAAATATCCTGACTCTTTATTCTCAATTCCTTATAACTTTCTTCATGATTGGATTAGTCACTTTTGGCTATTATTGTAGGATGGTAGGTTTTTTGTATTTAATTTCTGAAGGTGCTACTTGGGGAATTTTAAAAGTTGAAGGTTCAAAGAAATACATATACCAGAGAAAGAGAGAATTTGAGATTAGAAAGGGAAAACTGAATTAGACTATCAGAAAAGGAAGATAATAATAGAACTCTGCTTACTGTCAATGTACATAGAATGCTTATAGCTGTTTCTTCATTTATAATTGCTGTTGCTTAATCTAGTTACCTTATAGTAATTTGTTTTCTTCCCAAGATAATCTTGGACTAGTATTATTAATAGTTATTGAATATTTTCTCTTTGCATATGTCAACAAATTTAATTTTCAAAGTAGTATTTTAACCATAGGTGGTATTACTATTTCATTTTACAGATAAAAAATTTTGGAATTAAGAGATAGTGAATATTTTCACAGTCCTACACCTACTAACTGCTGGAGTCTACCTGAATTCTGATCTTGCTGATTCCAAAGCCTGTCTTCTTTATTAATTCTATATTGCCTCCTAGAAGTTCATATTCTTAGGGTATTGCAAAGTGCTTTTTGCTGGGAGCCATTTGGGATGAGGGGCCTATATATAATTTTCTTAGCTACAATTTTGGCTAGAGGTACATTTCAGGGACTGAACTCAGAGACTTGCACATACTTTCTAAGCCCACTCTCACTGAGCTGCATGCTCATCCCCAAGTGCTTTCTTTGGACTGAGGTATTTTATTTTCATTTCCCCTTTATTTTGATAGCATTCACAAATCTTTTCATTCTCTGCTGTATTGCCATGCTTATTATTCCTGCTTCTTTGAATACAGGATAGAAGGGCTTACATCTCTGCTGAAACTTAATTCCAGTATGTACTCTCAAGCTTCCTTTCTGTATTTTCAATTCTTTTTTTTATTTAAAAAACATTTATTTATTTATTTGGTTCAGGTTCTTGCTACGCAGCTCCAACTTATAGAGATCTTCCTGTGTCAGCTTCCCTCCCCAGTGCTGGGATTATAAGTGTGTGCTACCATGCCCAGTTCCCAGGGCCTGCGTGGCATGGCATGCGGTACCTGCGATCAAACATGGGTCCTTGCACTTGGCCAGGCAGGCACTTAGATTGCTGAACTATCTCCATAGCTCTCATCTTCAGTTCTTAAAATAGCTTCTTTCCTGTTCTAGAATATGTTAACCTAGGGCTGAGGAGATGGCTCAGTGGAATAAATGCTTCTCTGGCAAGCGCAAGGGCCTGAGTTCAATCCACGGTTCCACCAAAAAGCAAACAAACAAAACCCAAAAAGAATGTAGAATATGTTAACCTGGAATATTTTTGTAGTCTTTTCTTTGAATGGTAATGGTCTGAATATTTTAGCCTTGAAGATAAATATATTAGTGAATCTAGATTACTGGACATTCTCCCAGACTGTCCTTGAGCTTGTAATGCTTTTTTTCTTCCTGGCCATTTATATAATTTAATCTTGTATGTACTTCCATGTCTTTTTTGTTGTTGGACCTTGTGCTTGCCCGGCAAGCACTTATTTTACTGAGCTATCTCCCCAGACCCCCAGATCTTTAAATTAGTTTTTATGTTTTTTTTTTTTTTTTTTTTTTTTTTTTTTTTTTTTTTTTTTTTTTTTTTTTTTTTTTTTTTTTTTTTTTTTGTGTGTGTTTGTGTTTTGTTTTTTAAATTACTGCCTGGTACTACCTATCTTCCTTTCACGTGTTCACCTGTGTCCTTGTCTTTGCATTTCTCTTTCACTTAACTCCCCCAGCTAGATTGTCTTTTTGCTGTTCCTTTCTGTGCTTTATTCTTCCTACCTCCCACTTGCTTAGTATCTTCTTTGCTGCATGTATATTTCTCAATCACCCATCTGACCTTTTGCCTCCAGTTTACTTTTGATATATTTTTGTGTGACTTTCTTAAAATTTTATAAAAGAAATTGAGGTACAGATGGGTAGCCTAGAGTTTTTAAGGGCTTGTGGTGGTTTGGTCAGTAAGGTGCTGGGCTGCAAATAGAGTTTTTTATAGCAAGATCTAGTTGCTTTATTAAAAATGGCAGGTAGTCTTTTATATGAAGATTGCCACCAGCACCACTTTGTGCATATATATTATAAACACTCTCATACTATGTACATTATGTTTTGAAGAGAAGCAAAATTAAGAAAAAAGATTGGAAATGTTGATCTTTAAATATTTGATTTGGTCATTAACATATTCAATCTTTTTCCTCCAGATTTAACTCAGACTTTCCCTCACTTTGGAACACCTAGATTTGTACATATTGGATTATTTTGAGAAGCAGGGGTTCTTTCTTTGATACTGACTAAGGAGTCTATTTACCCTCAGGATGACATCTGAACTGGAGAGCAGCCTAACATCTATGGACTGGTTACCACAGCTCACCATGAGAGCAGCCATTCAAAAGTCTGATGCGGCACAGAATGCACACGGAACAGGAATTTCTAAGAAGAATGCACTCCTTGACCCAAATACAACTCTGGACCAGGAAGAAGTTCAACAGCACAAAGATGGGAAACCTCCATATAGTTATGCCAGCCTCATTACATTTGCTATCAATAGCTCACCCAAAAAGAAGATGACTTTAAGTGAGATTTACCAGTGGATTTGTGATAACTTCCCATATTATAGAGAGGCTGGCAGTGGTTGGAAGGTAAGGATTTTATTTAAATTACTGTTTTTATGCAATAAACAATGATGATAGTGTTGAGTGCTGTTCAAACTAAAGCTTTGAAGAAGCTCAAATAATTGAAGATGCAATTCTGATTGCTCTTTATTTTCAGGATGTCAGAAGGGAATTTTTAA